>JAVSCE010003876.1:0-94980 GCA_032199065.1 Smutsia gigantea
AGCTTTATTTGGAGTTGGAAACCTGGTGTTGGCCAAGAAAAGACAGAAAATGGTTAAGTGAAAAAGTGGCTTATTCCTGCCTTCTCCATTTTCTTGTGTGTATTTCTACTATTCCATCAAACAGTACCACATTTTCCAGGATCAGCCACTTCCTCTCATGCTATTGGGGTGAGTGGTGAGCTCTACTAGTGAAAGACTTGGATGGCTTGCCTTTCCATTCCCTTGGTGTGAAGCACAGCAGTCCCCAGACAGAGGGATGCATCAGAGGTCTTCCAGCAGGCATCTGGACAAGGCCTGAACATGTGGAGAGCAGATTTAGTTTGAGTCAACTGAGAGGCTCATTGTACTCTACATTAGGCCAACGGTGGAAAGCCCTGCTACCAAGTGAAGGCTGCTTACTGGTTTAAAGGGGAGAAAAAGCCAAACATGGGCAGTTAAGAAACTAGTGAATTTATAAGTAAAGAAGCATATCACATTATCAAAGGCCGGATTAACCTTCAGAAGCATCTATCCAAAGACCATGCAAGTATTTTTAGGGTTGTGTTCCTTAACACTTTATCATGGAGGAAGAAACAGCAAAGCAAAGATTGCTAAAGATGTGCAAGAAGAGACAAACCAGAAATTCTACTTTATTCCTAGTTGGCAGTCTTCTTCCTTCACTTCAAGGCCAGATGGCCAGAGACTGATACTGTAATGAGAGGCCTGAGACCCATAATTAATTTTAAAGCTGTGGGGAATCATTCGTAGTGGGCACCTCACAAAGAAACAGACTTCAGAGAAAGATAGTCCTTCAGACCAAGTATTTCAGAGGACAAACCTCATTACAACTTGCATTTGTAATATTTAATAAATTAAATAATAATAATAAATAAAATCTACATTTTCAGTAGTGATGGCTGGACTGAATATCATCCTGACATGAAAAAAATTTCATATAAAAAACTTAGATCTGCTTTGGATGCTGAGAAGGTTAGTCATCTAATTATTTCTAAAAAGATTTTTCTCATAAATATCTTAACTTGCTACTGGTTATATTAACTGTTATTTTACAGAAGTTTACCATTGATGTGTTAAATATCTTTTGTGTGTCTGTGGAGTGATTAGGTTGGTGATCTGCGATGGCAACTATGGGTTATGTGCCTACTAGAGGCCTTCTGTGGTTTTTAAGCCAATGCTGACTTTGGAGCTTTTGACCTAGGCACGAAATATACATTATTTTGGGAAGTTTCAAAAAAAAAAAAAGGATCACAGCTGATTTTAAGGAAGAAGGAAAGGTGGATGGATATATGTTGTCCAGAGACTTTAGGTTTCTTATATGGTATCTAGCATCTCTTTTCTTAGTAGTAGAAGTCCAATTTTATATGGGGGTCGAGGAAAGGAATGGGTGAGCAAAGTTTTAGTAGTACCTAGTTAAAAAAAAAATACCGTCCATTTTCTAGGCTCTTTTTCAGCTCAAAGTAGACATGTTCTGTAGTTCTGGCCAGTGAGTTCTGGCCTCCTGACGTCTTTGATGTTCCAATTCCTTTGATTCCTGGCTGCCAGATTTCTGGTGTCTGCTGGCCCTGATAGCTGCAACATTGCCCGCCATATGGGAAAACAAGGACTTGTTCTGATGGGAGTGTGTGCCAGTGCTAGATTGTTCCTTTGGTCCCCAAACATCCCAATCTCAGCTCTGCTCAGACCTCCTGGTATTTCTCCAGCTCAGCCCTCTCTCCCCTCTTTTGTTTCTTAGCCATTCTGGTGTCCAGCACACATTCTTTTAGGTTGGAGCTGGTTTTTCAGACTGAGGTCTACTCTGAGTGCTTTCCCTTTGTCTTGGCCCTTTTCCATTCAAGGGCTCTTGTGTATAGTTTCCCTATCCCATCAAGGCAGGAATGGGGTAGGGGTCCAGATCAGCAGCTCTAGGGTCAGACTGACCTGGAATTGAATCTTGGGAGTTACTTAATCCCCCTGTTCCTTAGTTTACTGAGCTGTAAAATGAGGATGATAGGCTCTATCTCATGATGTTGTAAGGATTAAATGAGGCAGTAATACTTGTAAAAGCAGTTGGTCCAGTGCCTGATCATGTAGCAAGCACTCAGTATTAAGTTGGAATAATTTTATATGATAATGATGATTATGCTAAACCAAAACCAAACATTGAACAGAATTATTTTCTTTCTTTTAAAGAGTAGGAATCTAAGACAGTTTGGTTATTTGTGTCAGAACTGGTGTGAAATCTGTGAGTCTGAGGGCTCCATGGGGCAGGACCCAGGTTAGTTTTATTCACTCCTATCTCCCTAGTATCTGACATAGGGCCTGGCATAGAATAGTAGAAAAAAACAGCTAACATTTAGTGAACATTTATTTTTATCAGTCTGTTTGAAGTGCTTTACATATATTAACTCATTTCCTTCCGAAGAACAATGAGGGTAGGTATTATTATTACCCCCATTTTGGAGATAAACTCAAGTCCAGAGAATATAAGTAACTAGCTCCAGGTCACATGTCTCAAATGACCAAGCAGAATGGCAGTAGTTTGTTTTGGTTCCAGAGTTCTGTGGCCTTTCAATAAATATTTGTTGGATGCCTCAGGGAAGGAAGGGAGGGAGGAAAGTATGAAATTCTATACCTTGACTCCTGTATTCAGGGTCGATTGTGGTTGTTGCCCTGTAGTACTGGGTTTTGACACTACTTTAGCAAGGGGTCTCAGCCTTGAATGACTGACTTTGTGGGGAACCATAATACATTACTTAGTCCCTGGGGCTTCTGTAAGGTCACAGTAAAGGAGGGGTGCATGAATTACCACCCACAGCAAATAGATGACTAAGAAAACAGAGCTGGCTTATAGGCAGTTTCCAATTTATGGGCATGTTGGTTTTTCAAAACATGCAATTTCACTGTTTGAAACTCAGCATGCTTCACCAATAAATAGCTAAGTTACCCAATAGAGTAAGAATAGTTGTAGGGCCTAGGGACCTGGAAAGGCATTGAGGGTTGGGTGGAGAGAGGCCTCCATGACAGGAAGCCAGCAGTGAAGGCTTAAAAGGCCTAAGATTTTATTACTTTTGAGAAATTTAGTATTTTTGAAAAATTCCTACGTTTTAGTTAACAAGATTTTATATTACTGGAGGACATAGTATGTGCCTGTGTTAGAGCACAAAGACATTCTTCTGGACATATTTCTCCATTAATACTCTGTAAATAAAACATATTCAAGGTGAAGTAAGCCAACCCATCCAACTGCATGTGTTATGCCTGTCTCCTTTTTACCATAGGAATTAAGAAAACAAATTGTATCATGTGTGGCCAATAATGGAAGTACCTCTTTTTAAAAACTAGTTTATGGAGTTGAGTTTATTTCTAAATTTCTCCTTCCACAATAACACTGTCTTTTTAAAATTTAGTTCTCTTTTCCCTCACCAAGAAGCACAGTCCTTTGAACAGTCAAAATATTGTTCACAAAATCCTTGTACTTTACTTACAGGAAATTATGAAAAATCGAACTTCTGCTCATACCCACCATCTCACCTCGGAGAAGTTACCCTGCCCTCTGTGCCTCAGTATTTTCATTCCTTAGTGGGAATAATATCTCCCTTACAAGGTTGTTTGAGTATAAAATGAGATAATGGACACAGAACTCTGAATATAATTCATGGAACATACCAAGTGCTCAGTAAATAATATTTGTTATTAAATATTAGAAATAAAGCATTCTTAATGTTTATGTATTTCAAAAAACACAGTAGAGTAACTTAACAAACTATGAAGGTATGAGGATTGTCATAGGAAGACACTCTAGCAACAGTGGGAAGTAAGAACTATTGTGTGATTGGAAGAAAGAAGGCTGAAATTATAAAATTAGATACAAGAGCAACAATTGTGCAATATTATAGCTATGTAGTATGGGATCAAAAGAGCTTTCCACCTCTCTGTAATTTCTTCCAGCTGAATCAATGTACAGCCTAAGGCAGCAATTGATGTTCATAATAGTGACTTCTTTGAGTCATCAGGAAAAGATTATATTATATGAAGTGCATTCTGTTTAAGAAGGCAGTGGGGCTGGAGCATAATTTAGGAAGGTTTTTCCTTCAAAATAGTGCCTGTTTTACTGTGTCTGTATAAACCCTCAGCTTATCTAAAAATTCCTGATATTCCATGTGACTGAGATTTTAAAGAACTGAAAATCCAACTAAATCTCAGCTGCAGTGCTGATATAAGAATGGTGGTGTTTTTAGATAAGACATGCTCTTTATTGCTTTTCATATGCTGTTATGTTCTAGAGGATTCACATGCTCTGACTGCATTCACGAAGCCGCTGAGCTAAAGGGAAAAAGGGCTAAGTGGCCCTGGCTGTACAGAGAGTGCCAGGCTGAATCTAAACACGTATTACCCTGGACATAAGCAGAACTTAAGGGCTTCTTGGTTCTTCACTGGAGGTCAGGGCTGCTCCTCAAGCCTTCTTCTGCATGGGAAGCAGTATTGTATAGTGGCCAAGACTGTGGGCTTTGAGATCTACCCGTTAGGGATGCTTTGGTTTGTAAGTAACTGAAATCCATCTCAGACTGGCGTAAATACTAAGGCAATGTATGGGTCCATATAGCTGAAAGTCCAGAGGATCCAGGGCTGTCTGTCCAGAGGTTTCATCCTGTTGCCCTGTGACTTGCCTGGCTTTGCCTTCCTCTGTGTTTTGGTTTCATCCTCAGGCCGCTAGTAGGGAGATGTCCACAGCAGTGCCAGGTCCTACTGCTGCACATGACACTGACAGGCTTTCACTTGGAGGAAGTAAACTCCAAGAAGCATCCAAAGAACTTTTCCTAATTTCTCTCTGACCTGTCACTTTGGATTTCATTTGTTCTTCATTTTCTAGTTCCTTTAGATGTGAATTTAGATGGTTTATTTGGGATTGTTCTTGTTTTTTGAGGTAGGCCTGTATTGCCATTTACTTCCATCCTAGAACTATTTTTGCAGCATCCCACATATTTTGAACCGTTGTGTTTCTGTTTTCATTTGTCTCCATGTATTGCTTGATTTCCCCTTTGATTTGTTCATTAATCCACTGGTTATTTAGAAACCTGTGTAGCCTTTTTGTGTGTGTGTGGTTTTTTGTTTTCTTCATTTAATTGATTTCTAGTTTCATACCATTGTGCTCTGAAAAGATGATAATAGCAATTTCAGTCTTTTTGAATGTATTGAGGTTCTTTTTGTGTTCTAATATGTGATTTATTCTGGAGAATGCTCGATGTGCACTTGAGAAAAATGTGTTTCCTGCTGCTGGAAAGTTCTGTATATATCTGTTATGTCCATCTGGTCTAATGTGTTGTTCAATGCCTCTGTTTTCTCATTTATTTTCTGTCTTGATGATCTGTCCACTGATGTAAGTGGGGTGTTAAAATCCACTAATATAATTATGTTGTCTGTTTCTCCCTTTAGGTCTGTTAGTATTTGTTTTATATTTTTAGGTGCTCTTATGTTGGGTGCATGGATATTTATAATTGTTATGCTTTCTTGTTGGATCATTATGTAATGTACTTCTTTGTTGCTTGTTAATTTCTTTGTTTTGAAGTCTATTTTGTCTGATATAAGTACTGCTACACCTGCTTTTTTCTCCCTTTTATTTGCATGAAATAACTCTTTCCATCCCTTCACTTTCAGTCTGTGCATGTCTTTGGGTCTGAAATGAGTCTCTTGTAGGCAGCATGTAGAGGGGTCTCGTGTCTTTATCCATTCTGCCACCGTGTCTTTTGATTAGTGCATTTAGTCCATTTGCATTTAAGGTAATTATTAATAGGTATGCACTTATTGCCGTTTTATTGATTGTTTTCTGGTTGTTTTTGCAGTTCCTCTTTGTTCCTTTTTTCCTCTGTTATGCTCTTCTCTTGTTATTTGATGGTTTTCTTTAGTGTTATGCTTTTATTTCTTTTTAAAATTTTTGTGTATCTATTTTTCTTTTCTTATCTTCCTCCACACTTTATGAATGTCATAATCCACATCTTTTGTGTATCCCTTGACTGATTTTGTGCATAGCTAATTTTACTACTTTTGCAATTTACTTGTAAATTGTTATGTACTTGTAAAATACATTGTATGTACTTTAATTTCATACTTGCTTTGTAAGTAATTGGTCTACTACCTTTACTGTAGGTTTATTTTCGCTAATGAAAAATATTTAGGCTTAAGAACATTCCCATCTACAGAAGTCCCTTTAACATTTCCTATATGGCTGGTTTACTGGTGGTGAATTTTTCTTTATCTGGGACACTTTAAATCTCTTCTTCAATTCTGAATGATAACCTTGCTGGGTAGAGGATTCTTGGTTGTAGGTTCTTCCCTTTCAATACTTTGAATATTTCATGCGACTCCCTTCTGGCTTGTAATGTTTCTGCTGAGACATGTGCTGATGGCTTTATGGAGTTTTCCTTAGAGGTAACTGTCTGCCTCTCAATTGCTGCTTTTAAGTTTCTCTCTTTTCCTTTCTTTTTTTTTAATCTTTGCCATTTTAATAACTGTATGTCTTGATTTTTTTGTGTGCCTTGGGTTTCTTGAATTAGGAGTACTCTGTGCTTCCAGTACCTGGGTGTCTATTTCCTTGCCCTATTGGGGAAATTTTCAGCTATAATTTTTCAAATGCATTTTCTACTCCTTTGTCTCTCTTTCTCTTCTCCTTCTAGGATCCCTATTATGTGAATATTGTTTATTTGGAGTTGTCACATAGCTCTCTTGGCATCTTCTCATTAAAAGTATAAGTTTTATGTTTAAATCCTTTAAACTATTAGGTAACTTCAAATTTCCCCAGGCTTTGTATTTGAATGTAGGTACTGGAATTAATTCCATATTAAAGGAAAATATATAAATTTAATTAAGAAAGCATTTTCACAGCAGCAGCTATATTGCTGCAGTTATGAATGGAAAGAAAGATATATAATAAAAGAAATAAGATAGTATCTTTACTTAAGAACCTTTTGTCTTAAACATGTTCCTGTACTAATTTCTATTTTAGTCTAATACAAAGAGTTATTTTTAGTTGTAATTTGAAGACTAGTTTCCTTTGTTTAGGTGGGTTTTATGACTTTAATTTTTAGAGTTAAGAGAGCAAAACTTGAGTTAGAAGCAGGACATCCTTGTTGTTTCTCTTTTTTACCTAAGTTATACATTTTCTGTATCTTAGATATGGGTAAATAAATATCTCTTCTTGATAAAATGGGAAATTTAGGATTGCTCCCATAGATAACAAAACTGTGGCTGTAGGATCTCCCTAAACAATGTCCCTGCATTTCCTATAGTGTCAGGTGGAGCTTTGATTAAAAAGAGGCAAGATGTAACATCATTCAAAATGTTCAAGTTTTTAAATAGGACAAATAGGCCATAAATAGAAGGATTACCAATTATCTTTAAAACTAATTCTGATTATGAGATGATTTTTCTTAATAAAATATGTTTTCTTAAAAATAGAGCAAGCAAGTCATCACTATTAATTAGTAAATTGACTAGTAAGTAGGGCTGAGATTTTGTCTCCATGGTACAGTGGAGAATGTGTATGTAGCCCCTAAGAGGGAGCCATAGGTGTACTCCAGAACAATTAGAAAGCTAGTCTTTTGGAAGAGAGATTAGGTTTTATCCCTTTGCTCTCTTTTCTGGCTTCTGAGGCCCTCTTCAGACATTGTTTACACACAGGGTCATCTTTCTGGCAAATCCATGGGATGTACTGATTAACAAGTCACAGAAGCAATTAGCTTTATAATACTGAGAGTTATTGGTAAGAGGCCACATATTTTCCTAAGGTACGAGAAGAACATCAAGAATGAAATAAATTAGCTTATGCTTGCTCAGTGGAGTTTTTGCCTTCACAAAACTAGTCTCTTATTATTGATACACTCTGAGACATAATGGGGTGGGGCAGATTGCTGGGCATTCTTCCACTTGCCCAGAGGATAAGATTTTGACTCTCTGGAACAACAAATAAGGATTCATGAATCTTGGCTAACATTACTGTTTTAATAAGCCCTTCCACTATAGTTAATGGATGAGAAATGTCACCAAACTCATTTCTATGCAGTATGAGATCAGATGCCTCCTGAATTATTTGTTGAAAGAAAAAATACAAGTTTTGTACTCAAAATGTTATACAGAATATATAGAAAGCATGTATTTTAGGATAGTCTTCTGCATTTTCCTTGGCCATCTTGTAATTTTGAACTGAAGATTAATTTGTCTGGAAACGTGAACAGTTAATTTGTGGAAAAACTTTAATGAAATTGTATCTGAAAAGAGTATTTAAAGACCCTGATATCTTTATTTAGTGTCTAAAAATACAGTTTAACTTTTATTTAACAACTTTTAGCCAATGCTCTTTAAAGTGTCCCTTCTATAAATTACCCTATCATTTGCCAAATAGTTGCTGTTTATAGATCAATAAAAGTCCAAGGAGGTTAAGTGACCTGTCAAAATAACACAGCAAGCTACAGAATCAGAAGATCTGAGGCTTTTAATTTCTAGTCTTTTGCTCTAAGACAATTAGGTAGTTTCTCCCCTGAGCTCAGCACAAGACAATTTAAATGGAGCTTCCAGGTGCTGTATAAAAGGGACAGTTATTTGACCTGGATGAATCTGTGTGTTTTGAATAGTACATGTTATAGAAAATGTCTGGTTTTGGATAAACTGTTTATGTCAGTCTTTATCTATGAAGGGGTATAAAACTCAGCTGAGGAAAAGGTGAATGCAACACATCTCTAAAGTTGATTTTATGAATAAGAGAAAAAATGAAAGAGAAAACAAACTTCCTTTACCTTTAAAAACATAGCTCTCAGAATATTGTGCCAGTGTACCTATTTATTCATTTGATCTGTAAGTTTCTTTCTTGAGAGCATTTAACACCAGTATACATAATTAGACTTCTGCCTTAAGTTCTAGCCCAGTTTAAGAATTTATAGAATTAGCTTGCCGTTTTTGGAGAGAGTGTTTACAGGAACTATTTTGAACCCATTTCTCTTTGTGGAAAATCCTTCTTTGCTTTTAGGCTAAAATAAGTAACAAGAAGCTAAGGATTGTAGCTAATTGTCTATACGACAGGATTAGAAATCCAGTTCTGACAGAAGTCAAAGGCGTTACACTGAATTTGGCACTGGGTGTAAAAGAAACAGGTCTCTGTTAATGACATGTTCTTGTACATAAACAGGTGTTTGCCCCAGGGGAGTATACTTGCATTTCTTTGCAAATGTGGTGGAAGAGTGATTCACTGGAATAGTTGCACATTTCTCATTTCACACCTTGAATATGTTATGGCAATTCTTTCAGTTCCCTGGGTTCCACAAGCTTTTGCTAGCATTGGAAGAGATGGGATTCCAGAAACTGTAGCACTTTCCTTACATGGTGTTCCTGAGTTTAACTGGAGGGCTGTTGGCCCTGTCCTTAATTAAACTGCTCCTCAACCCAGGGTCTTTCAAACACATCTTTTGTGAAATGTGTCAAGTCGTAGGGCTTTTACTCTTTTCTGCCACAAGGCTCTTTAGCAGCAGCCGGGATGAAGTTAGGGCATCAGGAATACAGTGCTAAAACAGCCATTCAAAAGGCCTTCCTGCTGCTTTTTGCTGAGGGGGAAAGAAGAAGAGAAAGATTAAGAAAAAAAATCCAGTTCCTCTCCCCTGAAATCCCTCTTGTGTTGCTATATTGACTCTTTACACAGACCAGAGTCTCACAGCACTGTTCTATCAGCGTGTTTTGTTTAACTCTCAAGTTTTATTTAGTTCATCCTTTTGGAACTTTCTGTAGAGCAGTGGTTCTCAATATGGGGATGGTATTTTGTTCCCCTGCCCCAAGACATTTGGGAGGAGGGGTCCGATGCGGCATCTGGCGGATGGAGGCAAGGAATGCTGCTAGACTTCATACAGTGCACGGAACAGTCCTCACACAAGTATCAGGCACAAGATGTCAATAGTGCTGACGCTGACAAACTACAGTAGATGGAGAAGTTAAAAGACTTTTGAAAGAACTGCCTTTCCTAATTTATGTCCAATCCATGCAGGCAGATATTCAAAAGACCCTGCCCCGGTTAGAGAAGGCGCTGAGCTTTGTTTTTGTTTTGAGAATTTCCTTACTTCCTAGTACTACACGATGCTTCAGGCTCATCCTGTATATTTCCTTTCCTTCCTCAGCCTAAAATCTGTTACTGCTCCAAGGAATTATGGTTCTTTCTGTTAGAGAGTAGTGTTAGAAACCCAGGGCTGGGTGCTGGGTGTGATTGCTGGCCCAATATATATATATTTTTTTACAATTTAAACTTTTTATTAATTTCTTAAAGCATAAGAGCCTTTTGCTCAACACATGCAGTTCAGAGTGACATCAGTAAGGATTATATATATACATATATATATATGTATATATATATATACATATATATATATATATATAAATTTTGGTATCATTAATATACAATCACGTGAACATTATGGTTACTAGACCCCCTATTATCAAGTCCCCGCCACATACCCCACTACAGTGACTGTCGGTCAGCATAGTAAGTTGATATAGAATCATTACTTGTCTCCTCTATAAATCCTGCCTTTCCCATGTCCCCCGCCACTGCATTACATGTGCTAATTATAATGCCCCTTTTGCCCCCTTATCTCTCCCTTCCCACCCATCCTCCCCAGTCCCTTTCCCTTTGGTAACTGTTAGTCCATTCTTTGGGATCTGTGAGTCTGCTGCTGTTTTGTTCCTTCAGTTTTTTCTTTGTTCTTTTACTCCACAGATGAGTGAAATCATTTGATACTTGTCTTTCTCCACCTGGCTTGTTTCACTGAGCATAATACCCTCTAGCTCCATCCATGTTGTTGCAAATGGCAGGATTTGTTTTCTTCTTATGGCTGAATAATACTCCATTGTGTATATGTACCACATCTTCTTTACCATTCATCTACGGATGGACACTTAGGTTGCTTTCATTCCTTGGCTATTGTAAATAGTGCTGCGATAAACATAGGGGTGCATATGTCTTTTTCAAACTGCGCTGCTGCATTCTTAGGGTAAATTCCTAGGAGTGGAATTCCTGAGTCAAATGGTATTTCTATTTTGAGTTTTTTGAGGAACCTCCATACTGCTTTCCACAATGGTTGAACTAGTTTACATTCCCACCAGCAGTGTCGGAGGGTTCCCCTTTCTCCACATCCTCGCCAACATTTGTTGTTGTTTGTCTTTTGGATGTTGGCCATCCTAACTGGTGTGAGGTGATATCTCATTGTGGTTTTAATTTGCATTTCTTTGATGATTAGCGATGTGGAGCATCTTTTCATGTGTCTGTTGGCCATCTGAATTTCTTCTTTGGAGAAGTGTCTGTTCAGATTCTCTGCCCATTTTTTAATTGGCTTATTTGCTTTTTGTTTGTTGGGGTGTGTGAGCTCTTTATATATTTTGGATGTCAACCCCTTGTCGGATATGTCATTTATGAATACATTCTCCCATACTGTAGGATGTCTTGTTGTACTACTGATGGTGTCCTTTGCCGTACCGAAGCTTTTTAGTTTGATATAGTCCCACTTGTTCATTTTTGCTTTTGTTTCCCTTGCCTGGGGAGATATGTTCATGAAGATGTTGCTCATGTTTATGTCCAAGAGATTTTTGCCTGTATTTTTTTCTAAGAGTTTTATGGTTTCATGACTTACATTCAGGTCTTTGGTCCATTTTGAGTTTACTTTTGTGTGTGGGGTTTGACAGTAATCCAGTTTCATTCTCTTACGTGTAGCTGTCCAGTTTTGCCAACACCAGCTGTTGAAGAGTCTGCCATTTCCCCATTGTATATCCATGGCTCATTTATCATATATTAATGGACCATGTATGCTTGGGTTTATATCAGGGCTCTCTATTCTGTTCCACTGGTCTATGGATCTGTTCTTGTACCAGTACCATATTGTCTTGATTACTGTGGCTTTGTAGTAGAGTTTGAAGTCAGGGAGCATAATTCCCCCTGCTTTATTCTTCCTTCTCAGGATAGCTTTGGCTGTTCGGGGTCTTTCGTGGTTCCATATGAATTTTAGAACTATTTGCTCTAGTTCATTGAAGAATGCTGTTGGTATTTTGGTAGGGATTGCATTGAATCTGTAGGTTGCTTTAGACAGGATGGCCATTTTGACAATATTAATTCCTCCTAGCCAAGAGCACAGGATGAATTTCCATTTATTAGTGCCTTCTTTAATTTCTTTTAAGAGTGTCTTGTAGTTTTCAGAGTATAGGTCTTTCACTTCCTTGGTTAGGTTTATTCCTAGGTATTTTATTTTTTTTGATGCAGTTGTGAATGGAATTGTTTTCCTGGTTTCTCTTTCTGCTAGTTCATCATTAGTGTATAGGAATGCAACAGATTTCTGTGTATTAATTTTGTGTCCTACAACTTTGCTGAATTCAGATATTAGTTCTAGTAGTTTTGGAGTGGATTCTTTAGGGTTTTTTATGTACACTATAATGTCATCTGCAAACAGGGACAGTTTGACTTCTTCCTTACCAATATGGATGCCTTTTATTTCTTTGTGTTATCTGATTGCCATGGCTAGGACCTCCAGAATTATGTTAAATAAAAATGGGGAGAGTGGGCATCCTTGTCTTGTTCCTGATCTTAAAAGAAAAGCTTTCAGCTTCTCGCTGTTATGTATAATGTTGGCTGTGTGTTTGTCATATATGGCCTTTATTATGTTGAGGTACTTGTCCTCTATACCCATTTTTTTGAGAGTTTTTATCATGAATGGATGTTGAATTTTGTCAGATGCTTTTTCAGCATCTATGGAGATGATCATGTGGTTTTTGTACCTCTTTTTGTTGATGTGGTGGATGATGTTGATGGATTTTCCAATGTTGTACCATCCTTGCATCCCTGGGTTGAATACCACTTGATCATGACGGATGATCTTTTTGGTGTATTTTTGAATTCGGTTTGCCAGAATTTTGTTGAGTATTTTTGAAACTGTGTTCATCATGGATATTGGCCTGTAATTTTCTTTTTTTGTAGTGTCTTTGCCTGGTTTTGGTCTAGAGTGATGTTGGTCTCCTAGAATGCATTTGGGAGTATTCCCTCCTCTTCTACTTTTGGTAAACTTTAAGGAAGATGGGTATTAGGTCTTCACTAAATGTTTGATAAAAATCAGCTGTGAAACCATCTGGTTCAGGGGTTTTGTTCTTAGATAGTTTTTTGATTACCAAATCAATATCTTTGCTGGTAATTGGTCTATTCAGATTTTCTGTTTCTTCCTGCGTCAGCCTTGGAAGGTTGTATTTTTCTAGAAAGTTATCCATTTCTTCTAGGTTATCCAGTTTGTTAGCATATAATTTTTCATAGTATTCTCTCATAATTCTTTGTATTCCTGTGGTGTCTGTAGTGATTTTTCCTTTCTCATTTCTGATTCTGTTTATGTGTGTAGACTCTCTTTTTTTCTTGATAAGTCCAGCTAAGGGTTTATGTATTTTGTTTATTTTCTCAAAGAACCAGCTCCTGCTTTCATTGATTCTTTCTATTGTTTTATTCTTCTCAATTTTATTTATTTCTGCTTTAATCTTTATTATGTCCCTCCTTCTACTGACTTTGGGCCTCATTTGTTTTTCCTTTTCTAGTTTCATTAAGTGTGAGTTTAGACTGTTCATTTGTGATTGTTCTTCTTTCCTGAGGTAGGCCTGTATTGCAATATATTTCCCTCTTAGCACAGCCTTCACTTCATCCTACAGATTTTGTGGTGTTGAAGTATTGTTGTCATTTGTCTCCATATATTGCTTGATCTCTGTTTTTATTTGGCCATTGATCCATTGATTATTTAGGAGCATGTTATTAAGCCTCCATGTGTTGGTGGGCTTTTTCATTTTCTTTGTGTAATTTATTTCTAGTTTCATACCTTTGTTATCTGAGAAGCTCGTTGGCACAATTTCAGTCTTTTAAAATTTACTGAGGTTCTTCTTGTGGCCTAGTGTACGATCTGTTCTCGAAGATGTTCCATGTGCACTTGAGAAGAATATGTATCCTGTTGCCTTTGGGTAGAGTGTTCTGTAGATGTCCATTAGGTCCATCTGTTCTAGTATGTTGTTTAGTGCCTCTGAGTCTTTATGTATTTGCTGTCTGGTTGATCTGTCCTTTGGAGTGAGCTGTGTGTTGATGTCTCCTAAAATGAATGCATTGCATTCTATTTCCCCCTTTAATTCTGTTAGTGTTTGTTTCACATATGTAGGTGATCCTGTGTTGAGTGCATAGATGTTTATAAGTTATATCCTCTTGTTGGACTGACCCTTTTATCATTATGTAATGTCCTTCTTTGTCTCTTGTGACTTTCTTTGTTTTGAAGTCTATTTTGTCTGAAACAAGTACTGCAATTCCTGTTTTTTTCTCCATATTAGTTGCATAAAATATCTTTTTCTGTCCCTTTACTTTCACACTGTGTATGTCTTTGGGTTTGACGTCAGTCTCTTGTAGGCAGCATATAGATGGGTCTTGTTTTTTTATCCATTCAGTAACTCTGTGTCTTTTGATTGGTGCATTGAGAGCATTTACATTTAGGGTGATTATCAATAGGTATGTACTTATTGCCATTGCAGGTTTTAGAATCGTGGTTACCAAAGGTTCAAGAGTAATTCCCTTACTATCTAACAGTCAAACTTAACTCACTTCGTATGCTATTACAAACACAACCTAAAGCTTTATATTTTTTCCTCCTCCTCCATTCTTTGTATGTTCTGACTCATATTCTCTACTCTTTGTCTATCCCTTGGGTGCCTTCTGTTTAGCCTTAGGAATAC
Organism: Smutsia gigantea; assembly: GCA_032199065.1. Lineage (NCBI taxonomy): Eukaryota > Metazoa > Chordata > Mammalia > Pholidota > Manidae > Smutsia > Smutsia gigantea. The sequence goes on from JAVSCE010003876.1 coordinate 14,740, forward strand.
TTCCATGTATAGGAGTCCCTCCAAAATGCATTGTGCACTGTAGAGGTGGTTTGTGGGAGGTAAATTCTCTCAGCTTTTGCTTGTCTGAAAATTGTTTAATCCCTCCTTCAAATTTAAATGATAACCTTACCCGGTAGAGCATTCTTGGTTCGAGGCCCTTCTGCTTCATTGCATTAAATATATCATGCCACTCTCTTCTGGCCTGTAAGGTTTCTGTTGAGAAAGCTGATGATAGGCTGATATGTTTTCCTTTGTATGTGATCTTTTTTCTCTCTCTCGCTGCTTTTAAAAGTCTGTCTTTATTCTTTACTTTTGCCATTTTAATTATTATATGTCTTGATTTTGTCTTCCTTGGGTCCCTTGTATTGGGAGATCTGTGCACCTCCATGGCTTGAGAGACTATCTCCTTCCCCAGATTGGGGAAGTTTTCAGCAATTACCTCCTCAATGACACTTTCTATCCCTTTTTCTCTCTCTTCTTCTGTTACCCCTGTAATGTGAATATTGTTTCGTTTGGATTGGTCACACAGTTCTCTTAATATTCTTTCATTCATAGAGATTCTTTTTTCTCTCTGTGCCTCAGCTTCTTTTTATTCCTCTTCTCTAATTTCTATTCCATTTACCATCTCTTCTACTATATCTAGTCTGCTTTTAAATCCCTCCATTGTATGTTTCATTTCAGATATGGAATTTCTTAATAAATGAATCTCTGACTTAAATTCATTCCTGAGTTCTTGAATATTTTTCTGTACCTCCATCAGCATGTTTATTATTTTTATTTTGAAGTCTGTTTCAGGAAGATTGGTGAGTTCAGTTTCATTTCGCCCTTTTTCTGGGGTTTGTGAGATTTTGGTCTGTACCATGTTCTTTTGATGTTTCACAGTTCTGTTTGGTGCCCACTAGTGCGCAGAAACTCCAGTTTCTGGAGTTGCTCAGCCCCTCGAGTGAGGTTGGGGGTTGTAGGGGAGCAGTGCTGGTTCCTGGGGGGAGAAAAAATCTATTTCCTGATTCCCGTCTGCGGCACCTCTCTCCATTGTCAGAGCCAAGCACACACGTGTAAGTTTCTGTGCATTGCGTCTCTAGCTGTTATAGGCGAGGCTTCCCTCTGGCTGTCCTGACGCCAGTACAGTGACCGTTCTTTTGCGAGCAGGTGCCAGAGGCTAGGAGGAAGGCTCGGCAAGCTGTGTGTCACAGTGGGACACCTCGGAACTGAGTAGGCAGCCAGGGGGATAGCGCATCTGAAGCTCCTTAAAGTTCCCCACCCACTGGACAGAGCACACCCAGGCAACCTTGTCCAGCTCTCCCTTCTCCTGTGTAGCAAGCTCCTTGCAAACCCCACCCCTTCAGCAGCCATCTCGCTGCTAGGAAGCCTCTCTGACCGCCCGCCCTTCCTGTAATACAGAGGGGCTGGGTGTGTATCCTGTCCTCCACAAACGACCGGAATGTCAGTCTCCCAGGCCCTCCACTCGTCCAAGCTCCCCAACGTCCAGTGCACCAGAGAATATAGGCTTCCTCTCAGAAAGCAGATCTCCAGCGCTAGGTGTTCAGCAGTCCCAAGCTTCCCCCTCCTCCCCACTCTGTTTCTCTTCCTCCTGCCAGTGAGCTGGGGTGGGGAAGGGCTTGGGTCCTGCCGGATTAAGACTTTCATATGTTAACCTGTTTCAGGAGGTCTGAATGCAGTCTGGTTCAGCCTTTTTTCTTCTTGCTGTTTTAGGGTTAGTTGTATTAATTAACTATATTTTTGTAGTATTTGTGGTTTTGGGAGGAGTTCTCCATTGTCACCTCTCACGCCGCCATTTTGAATCTCGCTGGCCCAGTTTTTGAACTCTGTAATCTAAACTTAGTTTGTTCATTAGGTCAGTTTTTAAACCTTTGTCTTTCCCATATACATAAGTGTACTTTAAAATACTTTTCTGATATTTGAGCTCATATGGAGCATGCAGATTACCCAAGTAATATTGAAATTTGAAATGACATTTATATATATAAAAATCTCTAATTATGCAGTTTGTAAAATATGTTTCTTCTTTTATAACATATTGGTGGCATTAGAGGCTACTGTTGCTTTCTCACCTTTTGTTATTGAACATTTAGCACATGTAGTCTTATTTCATAGCATCCTACAGCTGGAAGGCACTTAGTCCTGCTCTGTCTACACACAAATGATTCGTTCTGTAGCACTGAAAAACTACATGATGGTGAAACTTGCTCTAAAAGTTCTAGTATGATTAAGTTAAATTTATTGAAGTACTTAGTCTTCCAATAGTCAATTTTCATCTCTCTGTAGAAATTTAAGTTTTAAATTCTTATAAGATGATTTCTAAAATTTCCTGGCTTTGCCTTTAACTGTTTTGCCATTTAAAAAGCTGTCATGTATACGTGTGATTGATATATATATAACTCATCAGGGTTTTCTCTTTAAGTGGTGTCATTGACTTTGAAAGCATTTCAGGTAGAAGTGAAAATAAGTTTGGCTTTAAAACAAAACAATGCAATGATTTTTTTGTTACTTAAATGCTTATTTTATATGTATTGAGAGAACTCTCTGAGATTTACTTAGATGCAAATTTTATAATTTATCACACTTAAGTATTACACATGAATAAAATAAAAAATAAAACTAATAAACAAAATAAATTGTTTAATATATTCTTAAAACTTTTTCACATTTGGGGTCTATTTGGGATCACTTTTATATTAGAGTTGTCAATGTCTGCATTTGTCCAAATAATACTGTCCTCTGTGTTATCAGAAGTTTTAGTTATAGAGCATCATTATAAGTTAATTTATTGAGGTGAAATTCACATGACATAAAATGAGCCGTTTTAAAGTGAACATGTCATTGGCATTTCATACATTCACAATATTGTTTAACTACCACCTCTATCTAGTTCACAAAAAATTCTGTCATTCCAAAGTAAAACTTCTTCTCATAAAGCCATTTCTTTCATTGCCTCTTGCCCTGTCCCCTGGCAACCACCAATCTGAGTTCTGTTTCTACAGATTTATCTATTCTGGATATGTCATAAAAATGTAATCATACAATATGTGACATTTGTGTCTGGTGTTTTTCACTTAGCATAGTATTTTGGAGGTCCATCCACATTACAGCATATATCAGTACTTCATTCATTTTTATGGCTCCATAATATTCCACTTTGTGGATATAGCAATTTGTTTACCCATTCAGTTTCTTAATGGATGCCTGGGTTGTTTCTGCTTCTGGGCTATGGTGAGTGGTAGCTGTGAATGTGTGTGTGTCTGTGTACTTGTTTGAGTACCTGTTGTCAGTTCTTTTGGGCATACATTATGAGTGGGATTATGGGGTCATATAGTCATTCTCTGTTTAACTTTTTGAGGAACCAGCAAACTGTTTTCCACAGTAGTGGAATTATTTTTAAAAATTATTCTTAACTTTATGTCTCTATTGAAATCACAATGCTCAGTTTGGAAGCATACTCTCTCCAATGCATGATTTTATTATTAAAAAATAGATTATTCTTTAACATATCCACCACTTTTTTCCCCAAACCTACTCAAAGAAAAGAAAAAAAATCTTTGGATAATTTCCATGTTCCTCTCAGGAGAGTTTGGAAGACTCTCAAAGATTCAAGGCTTTTAATTGCTAGTCTTCTGCTCTAAGACAATTAGCTAACTCTTCCCAGGGCTTAATTGGTTATTCTGATGATGATGTCTGCCTCTAGTTAAACAAAACTAAAGTCATGTTCAATAATCTTTTACATAATATTGCTATTTTTTTCTTCTTTGCCATCTTGCTGGAATTTTAAAATTTTTCCTAAAAAGATATTCTTTTGCATTGGATTCTTGTAACTTCATACAACATATGCCGTTACCAAGTGGATTCAGAAATAGTGTGTGCATTCTGTGGTATTTATTATTAGCAACTAATAGTTTGCATTATTTTCTAAACACTCCATTTAAAGGAGCTTATTATTTCCAAAGACATAGAAAGGGAGTCAGCAATCCTATGTTAGCTTTCTTGTATCCTAAGTGAATCAACACAGTACTGATTTGTTACAGATACTTGATAATACTTTGTTTAACTGAATTACTGGTAAATTCTCCAATCAAGAGACTTCATGAATGTGGAAAGCATACCTATCTGGTTCATACGAATACTGCCAACACCTAACATTGTCTCTTCCACATAATCAGTGTTTATTGTATGAATGAACAAATGAACTCTAATATATAACATAAATATTTTTTAAGTACTGATGAAGGGCAGGTTTTTGAAGCTAATTCTACCCATATCGAAGGCCATTTAAATTTTATTTCTCTACTTGGCATCTAGATAGTAAATATGAAGATATATAGTTTTTCCTTGGAGGTAGCTGTACTAGTTAATTGTTAAATAATAGAAGTCAATATAAATTTAAAACCTTAACTCTAGTTTGATTACACAGAACATTTTACTGGGATCATATTTGGTTATTTGTTTGCTTCTCCTGTTGTGAAATGCTTCCATTCTATTAAATACATAAAATACTCCAAATTTGTATCCATAATGTGGCTGTCTTTTATATCCCAAATATGTTTTACATTTACAGTTGGAGTCAATCAAATCTTTTCTTGCAATCAAGGAAATGCATAAAGTTCTTTGACAAGAAATATAGTATCATTGTAGGAAATGAGGTTGTATGGTTCCCTCAGGGATTAGCGTTGGGAGATGACACATAGTGAATTTAACTCTAACTTACCACAATTATTACATACCAGAGATATTCTCTAATGGATGACTACACTTATTTGAAAATATGACAGTAAAAGTTATTACAGTATATTGACTTGGAAAATTGCAGTAGTTTAATTTGAAACTGAATTTTGAAGTACTCTTCACATTATTTCTGGAACTGGCAAGAAAATGATGAGTTCTACTTGTCTTTATGTAAACTTTAAAAGAAAATCTGTGCTTAGGCACATACTTAAGGACAAACATTTAAAGGTTCTGCATGGGTTCTTTAAAATGAGAACCCCACACAAGTGAAGATATTACTTGGAACAAGTCAGAATGAGGTTACCCAGGGCGAGCAAGAGGGCATGTGCAGCTCTTGCAGTATGGAAGTGCTCTTGTGGATTTGGTTCAAGAAACACCCATGAAAATCCCATGCTCCGTCCATTTTTAAAACATTTTTTTAAAATAGGAAACTAGGTCAAAAGTCACTTTCTGTGTTAAACATTTTTAGGATTTAGAACTATATCAACAACCCAAGAGCATATGGGTGATAGAAGGGTGTGTGCTTGTGTGTGAGGAGGAGCCTGGGGGGGTCTGCATAAGGAGTAATGGACTGATAGCTTGCTGGATTTTCAAAGATTTCTTAATAGAAGTGGTGTGCCCCTAAAGGGAAGAGAGTGCTTCCCGTGTGTTTGTCACTGGCCAAAATATTGAGACTCTGTGGTGCAGTGAACAGCCGCCGATCAATTAATTGACAAAACCAAACTAAACTGATGGCTTGCAGTCACGTAGACCAAAACACAGATGTGCAAAGGCTTAAAATTTCCCTTTACAATCAGTTGTGCTGGTATTGTATATTCAGAAGGGAAATGACAAAGGGAGTTTCTACTTAAACTTTCAGACAGGGCCATGCCTGTATCTTGCTCACAAATCCAGTTTCAGTTAGGAATTTGGGGAAAGAAAAGCAATTGTGTTGTTTGGAGCAGTGGGTGAAATGGGTTCCAAAGTATTTTCTTGCTACAGTGATTCCTTCCAGTTCTAAAATTTCTGAGATTCTGGACTGTGAGTTTACACATTCTCTCTGGGAACCATGATGTGTTCTTACTATTGCCCTTAATTTTTTATTTTTGTTTGAAATAACAAAATCAAATTCCTCTACACTGGAACAAGCTTCAGCTAATGAAATGGGGCTATTGCAACAAGATGTAAATAAAGTTAGTGTAATGGTTTTCAAGTAATTTAGGCTTTTAAGCTATTCTCTAAGCCAAAGCAGAAGAACTGAATTTATAGAATGAGACCCATCAATTATTATACAAATGTAAAGATGCTCAATTCACTTATGGAAAGATTAAACTTAGAATTTAAATTTTGATCTCCTAGCCCTTTCTGAAAGGCTATGAGTTGTCATTTATATTTTGTGCAACTACATGAAAAGTTTTACTTTTAAATCATGTAATATTTTTCTAGGTAATATCTATTGCTTGTTCAATGAAGTTGACAAATGGTATAATATCTTCAAGTATTTTTCAATGTGCTAATTTTAAATGTTTCATGCTTTTAAATGACAAGTCTTCTTGTTTTGTTAAATTAAAATTACACCCATCTATGACATACCACAATTTATATAATGTCTCATGGGACTCATTCTCCAAGTTTGGCTGTGTGTTTTGGCTAATAGAGTTTCTTAAAAGCTATACTATTCGAAAAACATGACTTTAATTTTGTTTAACTAGAGGCAGACATCATTATCAGAAAAAGTAGGTCAAGATAAAACAAAGATGAACCTTACGAAAATGAGGGAGCTAATTTTTAGACAGCCAGGGGAGTAAAATTAAAAGATAAGAAGTGTAGCTTAGAAGATGAGTTCATGTTTTTCCACTTGCTCCCTAACTCAGTTTCCTCTTCAGCAAAATAGGAATAATAGTATATTTCCCTCATAGTGCATAGAATGAGAATAATAAATATACAATGGATATGAAACCAAAAGACTTCTTTATAATCATATAAAGACTTTTGGGGAGGTGCTAGGAATAGTTTTCTTGGACTTCAGTCTTTCCCCAGAACTTTTTTTTTTCAGGTTTATATATTTATTCAGAAGGTGATTCAAATATCAGTGAAGCATTTTAGCATTATGAAATCTACTGTTTGAAATCTTTTTTCCCTGAAATTTTACTTTTTATAGTTTTATAATCCTGAAGAGACTCTCTTATCTCACGTTTTTTTATGAATACAGGTATTTTGCATGATGTCTGATGTGATCAGTAATAAAGGTTGCAGTGAAGTAATAGCTATGATTGTAACCCTCTTGTAATCTAAAAACAACAGGGATTTTCTTTTCTGTACAAGCAGCTATGAAGTTATCAGGCAATAATTGTCCATCAGAAAGACACTTGTCATCTTTTCCTTGATCATAGTATGTCCAGTTCAGAACCTGGATAGGACTTCACAAGATGCGTAGCATCATGCGCTTTCCACGTATTTTTATCTGTTCCCAAATATCCACTAAAGGCTTTTTTGTCCTAAGGACAGAGCACTGGGTTGCAAATTGGAGCAAATGCTGGCACAGATTTGTATTTTCCAGGATTCTTCAAAGCACAAATCAGAGCTCCCTGGCCTCCCATGGAGTGGCCAAAAATAGACATCTTTTGAGGGTCCACTGGAAAACTGGTATTTATGAGTTGGGGAAGCTCCTTCCTTATGTAAGAGTACATTCTGTAGTTGGTTTTCTAAGGATCTTCAGTGGCATCCACATAAAACCCAGCACCAGTGCCAAAGTCCCAGCTCTCATCTTCTCCTTTAATACTGCAGCCACAGGGGCTGGTATCTGGAGCCATGATAACAAAGCCATGTTCTGAGGCAGCTTGATGATAACCAGATTTTGATATAAAATTTTGTTCTGTGCAAGTTAAACCAGAGAGCTAATACAGTGCAGGACATTTTCCAGTTTCTGCCCTTGGTGGTAAGTAGATAGCAAATTTCATCTTGCAGTTCAGTTCAATACTGTCATGTTCAAAAACTTTCTGCCATCCGCCAAAACACTTGTTGCTGGAAATCTGTTTCAATGCCATTCTTCCCCTAGTAGTGACGATTAATCTCATTAATTTCTGGAGAATTAGTTCCTGTCTAATTACTACTTGTTTTCTGGTCGGCACCAAAGGATAGGTGATCTCCGGTGGCTGTGGAGAGAGGAGCCGTGGGCACGGAAAGGCGGGACCTCAACATGGCCGCCGGAGCCACGCCTCATTTCCCCAGAACTTTTAAAGGTCTCTATTTAGGTGATCCAACTGAAAATATAACATCTGTTTGACAATTTTTTCTGCATTGGAATACAGGAGGATATATTAACATTTTTCAGATTGTTCTGATAGTGTATAAATATGGAGTGCTATTGATTTCATTCCGTTTTCATATGTTTAATTAATATTTAATTATAATAAAGCACATTTACCAGTTCTTGCTTACTTTTATTTAACTTTCTTAATAAGCCCATCATATAATTATTATGATTACATATTACAGGTAATGAAACTGAGGCTTAGAAACTCAGACTTTCTGGCTATCGCTTTCTCTACCAACCCCACAAGCTTCTGATGTTGTGGGTCAGTTGATCAGACTTCGTAGTTTATTAGTTAATTATGTTGTTCTTTTCAAACTTGCAATAGCCAGTTCTTCCATAAAAGCCAGAACTCCTGTGTGTTTCTCAGTTGCTTGGTGGCAGCTCCATGCATAGATGGAGATGTGTGGTTATTGCCTGTAATTTTGCTTCAGAGATAATAAATACTTTTGGTACAATAAAGGCTAAGTCTATGTGGAAATAGTATTGATGGTTCTGCATTCTTCAACTTTTTCCCATTAATGCTTCAGTGAGGCATATTCATTTTTTTAAATATTTTTTATTGAAGTACGGTTGATATACAATATTACTTTGGTTTCAAGTATAAAACATAGTGATTTGACAGTTATATACATTATTAAATACTCACCCCTAGTGTAGTTACTATCAACACAGAAAGATGTTACAGAACTATTGACTATATTCTCTATGCTGTACTTTCATCCCCATGACTAATTTTATTATGACTGAGATTTTGTGCCTCTATCCTCTTCACTTATTTTACCCACCCACTCCTCTCCCCCATGGTAACCACCAATCACTTCTCAGTGTCTATGAGTCTACTGCTGTTTTGTTCATTTTGCTTTGTTTTTGGATTCCACATGTATGTGAAATTATATGCTATTTGTCTTTCTCCACTGGCTTATTTCACTTAGCATAATACCCTCTAAGTCAATCCCTGTTGTCACAAATGACAGGATTTCTTTCTTTCTTATGACTGAATAATATTCCATTGTGTATATGTACCACATCTTTATCCACTCATCTAGTGATGGATATTTAGGTTGCTTCCATATCTTGGCTCTTGTAAATAATGTAGCAATAAACATAGGGGTGCATATTCCCACATCTGGCGTCTTTTGCCTTTTGTGTGATGTGAGGTGCTCTGTTGGGATCCATTTTGGCGAGGCCATCTTTGGCTTGCTGGTCAAAAATGGCAGACTGCGGCTGGGCCAAGTGTGCCGGGCAGGGTGGGCATACTGTGTGGTGCTGGTGTTGAGTCACTGGGGCAGATGGAGAGTTTAGAGCTGGCTTCCGCAAACCCCTGACGTTTTGGGCCAAGGGAGGGCTGGTAAAGCCAGGAAAGTATTATCAGCCCTCCTCCTGCCAATCAGCAAATCTGGACCATTGCTTGTCAAGTGGACTGGGTGGGGTGGGTGCACAGGGAAGCACCTCTTTGGAGTGAGGAAGATGGAGCTTTTGGGAGCTGGCTTCCACATGTGCGTGATCAGTTGGACTGAGGGAGGGCTGGGAAAGTGTAGTCCGCTTGCCTTTTTTCCTCAGAGAGCTCCCTGACTCCCCTCTCTCTGGCACACTTGCCACTGCTAGTAAATCTTTCAAACTGCTGCCTCTCTGTGAGTCTCAGTGGTACCAACAGAGCATGCCTGTTCTCCACAATTGACAGGAAGGAGTCCCAGCCTTCCAGACTGCTCCAGCTTTTCCTGGTGTACAGCCCCTTTCATCACCAAAGCCCAGTACAATGTAGACTTGTATTCCAGGCAGATCTCCAGGGCCAGGTGTGCTAGATTCCTGAGCATTTATCACCTCCCTGCACCGTTCTCCCTCTTGCTTGTGCGCTGGGGTGGCGGAAGGGCTTGGGTCCCCATAGATCATGGCTCTTCCCCTTTACCCTTCTCGGTGTGGTCATCTTTTCTTCTCCAGGTGTAGATGGTCTGTTCTGCAGTCTTCATTGTTTTTAGGATTAGTTGCATTTGCTGTAGTTGCTTCCTTGGTATGCATGTGGGAGGAGGTTCTCACCTTGCCATCCTACTCAGGCATATTTTGCCACCCCTGGAATATTCATTTTATGATTCTTTTGAATCCCATTCCCAGTGGGATGCCCATCAGGGATGGGGCACGTGAATGGTGCGCTCGCAGAGGAAGGCCAGCAGTGGGGGACATGAATGCCATTATCCTGAAAGTGCTTCAGGTGATAAAGTGAAGGACAGTTCTGACTTTGGCTCTTTCTGATATTGAAAAGATAAAAGTGAACACTCCATTAATAGTAACCATCAAGTTACTATTAATCTATCCAAAATGACCCGTTTTGAATTCAAATCTCTTTCTGGAACCTGTGTGGGTTTGAACTCTGACGCTCACTTACTAGCTGTGTGTCCTTAGACAAGTTACTGTCTGTACCTCTGCTTTCTTGTATTTAAATGGGGTAATAATAACCTTACCTCTTAATGTTGTTGTAGGATTGAGTTGATATATATGAAGCACTTAAGAGTGCATGGTACATAGTAAATGCTCAATGAATGTTAGGTGCTTTAAATGTTATTATTGTTATTATATTCCTCCTTTGCTGCTCATAGTTAACTGAAGTAGTAACTTTAAAGAATACTCTTTCTAGCAATGAAAGTAGTAATTTAATTTCTTACTATATTTAATGAACTATAAAAATAAATCAAGATGATATAAATCAAGGAAGATCATTTAATTAAGAATAATTGTATTCTTGAAAGACACTGATTATAGAGTAAAAGAGTAGGAATCATGACATTACATCTGAGATCCTTAAAAAAAAATTACTAAGAAAAAGAATGATCAATGCCAGTTAAAGAGAAAGAGTAATTTCATAATCAGGAAGAAACAGGACAATGCCAGTTGTGGATCAGATATAAATCAGGGAGGGCACACAAGAGGGAAGCCCAACAAACTTGGCCTAGGGAGTATGTCACCAACATGGGCCTGTCAGGTGTTCTGCTTCAGTGAGAAAAGGTTGGTGTGTGGGGTTGTCAGCAGAGGTCAAGGGTGAGCTGTCCTCTGGTGAAGCTTTTTAGGACCCCAACTCTCATTATAAAAACCTTGCATAACAATAATTCAAGAGCTGGTGACCATTAAGATAATATTGGTTTCCTTTTTTGTAGGGTTGGGGGCTGTAATTGAAGATGGCCCAAAGACACTTGGTGCATGCATCCTTAGAGATGGACACTTGGTGCATGCATCCTTAGAGATGGAATGGGGGATGAAAAGGTTGGGGGGCTGCTTGATACTGACAAGATGGTTTTCTAGGGAAGATTCCATGCAGTATCTCTAAGTTGTCTGCTTGCTCAGTTACTCGCATCAGCAAAATACCTCCTTCCATTTCAGTTTGTGTGCTAGACCCAGAATGATATGCTGTTGTCCTCTGGGTTTATGTTACCTTCCAGCTCTGTTAAAAAATCAGTAGAGATCCCAAACCCTGGGTTAAATTTCCTTTGTATTTTCTTTGGGTTTGGACAAGATCATTAACTTCAATCAGTTTGTGCTTTCCTATTCCAGTTTACACAAATAACACTACCAGTTCATCTGTATATTTCTTGCTCTTTGGCCTACTTTCATGGCCCTTTCTTTTTAAAATTTCTCCATCACTGATCTGGTTGTGCTGTGGAACAAGCCCCTCCACCCTTCCACTATTGTAATTGTTTTATAACTTCTAGTACCGTAGATATAATGTGTTAATCTTCTTGATTAATATTAACATTAAAGTATTCTTGATAAAGTGTGCTGGGCTTCATTAGTGGAATTTTCTTTTCTATATGAAAGAATCTTGCTGGAGTAGTGGTTTAAAAGCCATTTCTTTGTTCTTCATTTAGAATTCATTATCTTCTCTCCATTTTTCATCTCTTTTTTAAGCATGACTCTTTTGTTTGTCTTTATTTTTCATTTAAATATTTATCATTTATTATACTGGCTGAAGACATTTTGCTTTTTTTTTCTGACTTAGTACAGGTAGCATGGGTGACAGAATCCATTAACAACATTTTGCCATCTAATTTGCATTGGATTATTTCAGTGTTATGCCTGTGGGAATTTAATGTCATCTTTAGCTGTTTTGAGATTTCTGGCTTCTGGCAACACAGGGCAATAGCTATGACTTTAAGGTACGATAGCTTTTTCTCTTATTCCAAACCACTGTTATGATTCTTTAACTTTTTTGATTATTATGTCCTAGACTGAAAATTATGTCCTAGACTAGGACTCATGTTTAAAACCCAAATGCTGTATTCCTACCATGTTCATCTCTTACAGATCCTAAACAAAGGCCCAGCTGCCCAGAAAACTGCTCTGTTTTCTAGTTTTTTAGCAAAGAGGGTAATTCAATCAATAGAACAAAATCCAGGAGATGTTTAGTTTCATTTGTTCAAGATATTAAACTGTGTTTCAATTTTGGGGTTTCTGTCACATACACACAAACAAGCATCAGAACACACATTACGTGTAACATTTTATCATCCATAGGTGTTAGAAATCAAATTGAAGACCAGAATCAGCAGTGAATAAATAGGTATATCTTGAAATCAAACTGAAGACCAGAATCAGCAGTGAATAAATACATATATCTTGTGCTGAAAGATAACAGATGATGTGAATCTTTTAATGTGCAGAAATTCCATCAGATTCTGAGTAGTCAGGGTACCTAGGGGAAACAGTGGTGAAGAGAAAATGTGACAGCTTCTGTGCATGGCAGAAGGAGGCAAGTGACAAGAGAAAGCAAATGTGTCCTGAGGCTGAAATCTAAATGTATAGCTACCTCACTGAATTGGCTACATCCCTGGCTGAAGACAACACGGTCACCTTGAAAAAGATTTTGCCCATTACTTTGCTGATAATTGATCAAAATTCAGACTTGAATTAACTGTTCAAGTGATTATTAATTTTGGGGGAAAATGTAGGTACAGGAAGATACATGTGTTCCTTAACTCTGATGATACAGAAAATAGTAGGAGGAGGAAGATGAAAAGAGAGAGGTCTGGGATTGGATAAAATAACTAAGAAAAGCAGGAAAAAAAAGATTCACCTAGCACTAATTGGGGCCAATGTGGACATACGGATCAACTCAAGTTGTTTCAAGACAAGATATTTTTCAATACTTTCTGAAAACTTCTAGTAGATCAATTTCACTCTGAAGGCTGACTCCATTAAATAGTGCCAAATGCTTGAATTATTTATTTCTTACCTGAATCCAGATAACACACTTTTGGAGGTTGTATTATAACCACTTATTACAGTAGAATAGATTGTGTATTATTAAGTCATATCAACTGGTCATCACCTCTTCCAATGATTCATTGATAGAATCTGAAGTAGAACAGAAGGGCTGGTGAACTGTTAGACTGTTTTCAAACTGTTTTAGCACACAGATCTCTCCAGCAAGGGGTGAAGAAAACAATGTAAGTTACTGTTTATGGCATCCCAGACAGGGGCAGTCTATCTTTTATCACATTCCATTTGGGACAGACCTTGTGGAGCAGTCAGTAGATTCAGTATGTGCAGACAAACATGTACATTTTTGGATAACAAGATTTTGGACTTTATTTTAAAGTCTGCTTTTCCTACACATCAATTAATTTTATTTGACTAAATATCTTTGATGCATACTGTATCACAAAATCCTATCTCTTTACAAACAGAAGGGATATCATTATCGAATTAAATGGAATAAAGAAATTGATAAGAGGGATAAAAAATTTTCTCAGCTAAGATGCAAAATGAAATGGTTGACAAAATGGGAAAATAACTGGAGGTTTGAATGAACTACAAAAATGTGAAGTCTATTTGAAACCCTTTTTAGTTTTGCAAAACTAGCAAAGCCAAAAGAGTAACTTCTTTGGGCCAAACTTGTGGGGACCTTAACCCACAACTTACTCAAGCTGTCAAAAAAGAATAAAAGAAAAGAAAACATGTCTGGCTCTTTATGGCTCCAGAAAGCGTGTAACCCTGGTTAAAGTGCCCTAGGATTGCTTTCACTTTTCCTAATTGTGTGACCTTGAACAAACCAGCTGGCTATGATGTCTCGATTTTCTTACAATAGTTTCTTTTTCTCAAGAGTATATACTTGTGAGAATATTTGAGGAGGCTTTATTTTAATTACTGTAAGTAGCAGATATTGGTGTGTTAGATTGGATAAATTCCGAGAAAGCTTTTGTTGAGCTTAGAACTAGAATGTAAGCTCCTTGAGGATAGAGGCCATGTCTTGTTCCTCTTTGGAACTGAGGACACAGCACAATATCTGGGACCCTGGTGGGCCCTCAGAAATGCTTATTTTGCTAAATTGATCTGTGGTATTACTTTGCCCTTTCGTAACAATTTAGAATTACATAACTTTTCTCCCCAGAGTTTCAGATTTATTTTAGTATAAGCTTCCTAGGTTTTTGTAAATAGTGAATACCAGCATCCTTTTTCTCAGATAAATGATTTGATACAGGTCACTCAACTAATTGTTTCTGTAGTGGAAAGTTGGAACCTAGCTTTTTTTTAAAAAACATGTCCAGACCTTCTAAAAGATACTCCTTCTCTATTGATATTCAGGCACTCTCCCTAATCTCCTACTGTAAATTCCATTTTTTTCCTTTGCTTTTGTACCCCTCCTATTTATTGCTCTCCTATAGATCATCTGCAGTTTTCCAAGAAAATGGCAAGCTTTTTTCCTGTACTGATATGTATGATGCCAATGCTCAGTGAATTCCCTTTTTTTCAAAGTGGCACTGGACCTCTGTTTCAGCACAACAGGCCTTGGAAGATAAAAAACCAAGGGAGATGGAAAATAGTGTGTACTCACCCTGGGCTGTGATAATATACTACCCCTAGAAACCGTAGAAGAGAGGTCACACACAAGCTTACAAGGCAACACACGAAGAATGCAAGAGAATCCTTGGATCAGCTGTGTCCTATGGAGATCTAGGCAGCTAAATGCACATATAGAAGGAAACCAATCAGGGCTCATAGGATGGTGAGTTTTGGGGCTTTTCACAAGAGAAGACAGCTGAGAAATAGATGAAGACAGTTCTTAGAAGTTCTATAATATCACCATGCTGCATACTGGCATAGGTTGTCATTCCTGTGCCTTATTCATTAACCAGTTTCCACTGTGACAACCTCACATGTGGAAAAATACGAGATTTTTTTTTTTAGCTGTTTTCACTAAAAAGTATGTTTTCCTTTAGCATCAATTCAACCAATGTTCCAGTGGCTAATTATCTAACTATTGACTTATCCAAGCTTGTTTCTCCTATTTAACCCTCATCATACTTGATTTTTAAATTGATAATCCTAGTGGGACAAGGGAAGAAAGTGGAAGTAATGGCCTTTCATTTATTTTAAAATTGTCACCTATGTAGAAGTTAGTGTAGAAAAAGTTATCAGAGTTGGCCAAAATGAGATGTTGGAATTGATTCTGGGTTTATAAGCAGCATTTCTTTTTTAAGCATAAAAGATGGCAAGTTGGCTGGGTATGGAGTCAGAGAATTGTTCAGACAATGAACCCCTGAAGGGTGAGCAGTTGCTTACATCCCTTATTATACATCTAGCCCATACTCTGTGCTAATGAACTGCGTGGAGTAACTGTCTGACTAGGGCTAGAAGGGAGCTTGAGGATGCGGAAGCCAATATCCAGGACATTTAAGGGCATTCTCATTAGCAACAGAGGCAGGATTGGTCCCAGGTCTCCTTATCTTCCATCCACCATACTTTCCACCACACTGAGTTGTCAGAGGCAATGGCAGTGTGAGCTGTGGAGAGCCCAACAGCCAAGCTGGAGACTGTGTCCAGGGACAGGAAATGGGAGGCAGCTGGGGTGAGAGGGGGGTCTCTTGCCAGATTGGCAAATGTTAGTTTTCAGCAAACCAGAGTTACAAAATCGTTTTAGAAAATTTCCGCTTAAAGTGGAATTTTCAAAACCATGAACTGCCACCAGGTCAGTGAAGTTGATTTGATGGGAAGCAGGGTTCTGCACAGCTGGTAGGGAAGACTGGTAATGGTGGCTCAGGCTGAAGACCTCTATTGGGCAGGATTGATTCTGACCACAAGTACCTAAAATCATCCACTCACAGGGACTGCTTTCCTCATTATTTCTTAGGACAGAAACTCATTTTCTCTCTAAGGCCTATTGACTCATAGAGCAACTTGTAGAGAGAAATTTATCCATCTTATCTATCTCAGAACTAGTGAAGTAAGCAAGAGTGTGTAGGAGTAATTGCTCAATGATAAATAATGACTTATACAGAGAAATTATATTTTTGTTCTTCAGAGGCAATAGGTATATTTAAAACACTGTAGGCTTCCGGGAAGATAGCGGTGTGAGGAGGGCGGCAGAACTTAACAAGAAAGTTAAGTTAGATTGTTAGATAGTAAAGAAGCAACCCTTGAACCTTTGGTAACCACGAATCTAAAGCCGCAATGGTAATAAGTACATATCTTTTGATAATCACCCTAAACGTAAATGGACTGAATGCACCAATCAAAAGACACAGAGTAACAGAATGGATAAAAAAGCAAGACCCATCTATATGCTGCCTACAAGAAACTCACCTCAAATGCAAAGATATCCCCAGATTAAAAGTGAAGGGATGGAAAAAGATATTTCATGCAAATAACAAGGAGAAAAAAGCAGGTGTTGCAGAACTTGTATCAGACAAAATAGACTTCAAAACGAAGAAAGTAGCAAGAGATAAAGAAGGACATTACATAATGATAAAGGGGTCAATCCAACAAGAAGATATAACCATTATAAATATATATGCACCCAACACAGGGGCGCAGGCATTTGTGAAACAAATACTAACAGAATTAAAGGAGGAAATAGACAGCAATGCATTCATCTTAGGTGACTTCAACACACCACTCACCCCTAGGGACAGATCAACCAGACAGAAAATAAGTAAAGACACAGAGGCACTGAACAACACACTAGAACAGATGGACCTAACAGACATCTACAGAACTCTACACCCAAAAGCAACGGGATACACATTCTTCTCAAGTGCACGTGGAACATCTTCCAGAATAGACCACATACTAGGCCACAAAAAGAACCTCAGTAAAATCGAAAATATTGAAATTCTACCAACCAACTTCTCGGATCATAAAGGTATTAAACTAGAATTAAACTTTAGAAAGAAAACAAAAAGGCTCACAAATACATGGAGACTTAACAACATTCTCCTAATTAATCAATGGGTCAATGACCAAATCAAAACAGAAATCAAAGAGTATATGGAGACAAATGACAACAACAACACAAAGCCACAGCTTCTGTGGGACGCAGCAAAGGCAGTTCTAAGAGGAAAGTATATTGCAATCCAGGCTTATCTAAAGAAAGAAGAACATTCCCAAATGAATAGTCTAAAGACACAATTCCTGAAATTGGAAAAAGAAGAACAAATGAGACCCAAAGTCACCAGAAGGAGGGACATAATAAAGATCAGAGAAGAAATAAATAAAATTGAGAAGAACAAAACAATAGAAAAAATGAATGAAACCAAGAGCTGGTTCTTTGAAAAAATAAACAAAATAGATAAACCCCTAGCCAGACTCATTAAGAGAAAAAGAGAATCTACACACATAAACAGAATCAGAAATGAGAAAGGAAAAATCACGACGGATCCCACAGAAGTACAAAGAATTTTAAGAGAATATTATGAGAATCTATATGCTAACAAGCTGGAAAACCTAGAAGAAATGGAGAACTTTTTAAAAAATACAACCTTCCAAGACTGACCAAACAAGAAACAGAAAAACTAAACAGACCAATCACCAGCAATGAAATAGAAGCAGTAATCAAAAAACTACTCAAGAACAAAACCCCGGGACCAGATGGATTCACCTCTGAGTTCTACCAGACATATAGAGAAGAAATAACACCCATTCTCCTTAAAGTTTTCCAAAAAATAGAAGAGGAGGGAATACTTCCAAACTCATTCTATGAAGCCAGCATCACTCTAATACCAAAACCGGGCAAAGACCTCACCAAAAAAGAAAATTACAGACCAATATCCCTGATGAACGTAGATGCAAAAATACTCAACAAAATATTAGCAAACCGAATTCAAAAATACATCAAGAGGATCATACACCATGATCAAGTGGGATTCATCCCAGGGATGCAAGGATGGTACAACATTCGAAAATCCATCAACATCATCCACCACATCAACAAAAAGAAGAAGAAAAACCACATGATCATCTCCGTAGATGCTGAAAAAGCATTTGAGAAAATTCAGCATCCATTCATGATTAAAACTCTCAACAAAATGGGTATAGACGGCAAGTACCTCAATATCATAAAGGCCTTATATGACAAACCCACAGCTAACATCATACTTAACGGCGAGAAGCTGAAAGCTTTTCATCTAAGATCAGGGAACAAGACAAGGATGCCCACTCTCTTCACTGTTATTCAACGTAGTACTGGAGGTCCTAGCCACGGCAATCAGAGAAAACAAAGACATACAAGGCATCCAGATTGGTAAAGAAGAAGTCAAATTGTCACTATTTGCAGATGACATGATATTGTACATAAAAAACCCTAAAGACTCCATTCCAAAACTACTAGAACTAATATCTGAATTCAGCAAAGTTGCAGGATACAAAATTAACACACAGAAATCTGTTGCTTTCCTATACACTAATGATGAACTAACAGAAAGAGAAATCAGAAAAACAATTCCATTCACAATTGCATCAAAAAGAATAAAATACCTAGGAATAAACCTAACGAAGGAAGTGAAAGACCTGTACTCTGAAAACTACAAGACACTCCTAAGAGAAATTAAAGAGGACACTAACAAATGGAAATGCATCCCATGCTCTTGGCTAGGAAGAATAAATATTGTCAAAATGGCTATACTACCTAAAGCAATCTACAGATTCAATGCAATCCCTATCAAACTACCAACAGCTTTCTTCAATGAACTGGAACAAATAATTCTAAAATTCATATGGAACCACAAAAGACCCCGAATAGCCAAAGCAATCCTGAGAAGGAGGAATAAAACAGGGGGAATTACACTCCCTGACTTCAAGCTCTACTACAAAGCCACAGTAATCAAGACAATTTGGTATTGGCACAAAAACAGACCCACAGACCAGTGGAATAGAATAGAAAATCCAAACATCAACCCAAACACATACAGTCAGTTAATATTTGATAAGGGAGCCTTGGATATACATTGGGGAGATGATGGCCTCTTCAGCAGCTGGTGTTGGAAAAACTGGACAGCTACATGTAAGAGAATGAAATTGGACTACTGTCTAACCCCATACACAAAGGTAAACTCAAGATGGATCAAAGACCTGAATGTAAGTCATGAAACCATAAAAAACTCTTAGAAAAAAACATAGGCAAAAATCTCTTGGACATAAACATGAGCACTTCTTCATGAACATATCTCCCCGGCAAGGGAAACAAAAGCAAAAATGAACAAGTGGGACTATATCAAGCTGAAAAGCTTCTGTACAGCAAAGGACACCATCAGTAGAACAAAAAGACTTCCTACAGTATGGGAGAATATATTCATAAATGACGTATCCGATAAGGGGTTGACATCCAAAATATATAAAGAACTCATGCACCTCAACAAATAAAAAGCAAATAATCCAATTAAGAAATGGGCAGAGGACATGAATAGACACTTCTCCAAAGAAGAAATTCAGATGGCCAACAGGCACATGAAAAGATGCTCCACATCGGTAATCGTCAGAGAAATGCAGATTAAAACCACAATGAGATATCACCTCACACCAGTGAGGATGGCCAACATCCAAAACACAAACAACAACAAATGTTGGCGAGGATGTGGAGAAAAGGGAACCCTCCTACACTGCTGGTGGGACTGCAAATTAGTTCAACCATTGTGGAAAACAGTATGGAGGTTCCTCAAAAAACTCAAAATAGAAATACCATTTGACCCAGGAATTCCACTCCTAGGAATTTACCCTAAGAATGCAGCAGCCCAGTTGAAAAAGATAGATGCACCCCTATGTTTATCGCAGCACTATTTACAATAGCCAAGAAATGGAAGCAACCTAAGTGTCCATCAGTAGGTGAATGGATAAGGAAGATGTGGTACATATACAAAATGGAATATTATTCAGCCATAAGAAGAAAACAAATCCTACCATTTGCAACAACATGGATGGAGCAAGAGGATATTATGCTCAAGTGAAATAAGTCAAGCTGAAAAAGACAAGTACCAAATGATTTCACTCATATGTGGAGTATAAGAACTAAGGAAAAAAAAAATTGAAGGAACAAAACAGCAGGAGACTCACAGAACCCAAGAACGGACTAACAGTTACCAAAGGGAAAGGGACTGGGGAGGATGGGTGGGAAGGGAGGGGCAAGGGGGAAGAAGGGACATTACAATTAGCAGATGTAGTGTTCGGGGGGCACGGGGAGGGCTGTACAACCCAGAGTGGACAAGTAGTGACTCTGTGGCATCTCACTACGCTGATGGACAGTGACTGCAATGGGGTTGGGGGTGGGGGGAACCTGATGAAGGGGGTAGTGTAATCACCATAATATTACTCATTTAATTGTAGATTAATGATATCAAAATAAACTAAAAAAAATAATAAAACACTGTAAAGATGTCCAGGTGAGTTTATTAAGTATTGAAAGAAAAGATGAGAGGCAGATGAGAATCTTGGATGAAGGCCTAGACCTTGATCATGGAGAATTTTATTTATTTTTTGATACTTAGAGTGGATAATAGCAAAGCAAAATTCATAAGGAGGAAAATTTTCCAGAATCCCAAGATTCATAAGGAGGAAAAAATGTAGCACTGATTTCTTATGCAATTCTTGAGAACATATCTCCCAGAGAAGATTCTGGATCTAATGCTAGTAAATGGGACAGATGTAATAAGTAAACTTGAAGCTGGGTGACCTCTCAGATCTAATAAGATGAGGGCATGATGTTAAATAACATTGGGGTTGACAAGTATTTATGGACAGACTGTCCCTAGCAGATATGGCATTAGTCAACTGCTTGAGCGTTTCTTTAGCAAAGAAGTAATTGCAGGATACATTGATAAGTGGAGTTTATAGTTGAAGTTAATGGCATAGTTAATTGTGTGAACTATTTGGGTCAAATGACCTCTTCTTCTCCTATGGCTCCTGAGTTACTCACATATAGTAGCATTAGCCCCATCCTCTTAACCACACTTACTTTTCTCTTCTGATGAACATTAGATGATTTTTTTGTGGACTCATCACATGATAAACATTGTCAATATTGTCAGTGACCATAACCACATAACAAATAGTTTTTCTAGTTGGTCAAACATGTAATGAAATGATTCGTCCCAGGTGTCTTCTTCATGGTGACTTCACTGGGTTTTGATTTATTTCCTGGTTCCATAGGGTTTTGGATTTTATCTAACCCTAGACACTAATTTGTCCTTGTGGACCCTGGATGGCCCTGCTGAATCCTTGCTCTGGGATGGACCTTCTTTGTACTTGGGAAGACTTTGTCATTCAGGAAACTGGGATCATCCTTGTCAGTCTTGAAAGATGTTATCTTTCCCTACTAGGTGTACACTAAGAAATTAATGAAGATATATCTCCTAGTACAGTGAACTTTTAGAAAGAATAATGATTTGCACATCAAAAATGTTGCCTGCAGACTAATGTGTTTTAAGTAATTATATTCAAAATACTTTGCAATACAAGTGTTACAGTATTCTGTATTCGTAGTTTTCCAAATAGCAACTTCTAAAATCTTTGTATTTGTGTGGTAAATTATAGTTTCCATTTTTTCTTACTCATGACTTTGATTCTAACTAGAATATCTGCTCCTCCTCAGTGTTTCCATTAACACTGTGTAAACTTCTATACTATGATTCATTGTCTTACAATTCTCTGTTTATATTTATCGTTTTTCCCACCAGACGGAAAGCTACTTGAAAGCAGGGTACTATGTCTTCTATGTTCTTGAACCTAGCACAACACTGTTAGATATTAGGTACATTATATATTAAGTAATTATGAGCTGGGCTACATCGTATTCTGTGGAAAATGAGGTTCTTTACACTTTGAAGATACTTAAAATCTTCAAAGATTTGGTGCATCACAAATTTGAATTGATTAAAATCCAAGTTGGCATCTCTTTTGTTGCTGTTGATTTCCTAGAGAAAATGATCACAGGTAGAATGAGCTTGTGCTCCCTGTGGTAAACCTTTGATTATATTTCTGCAAATGTGGCCTGTTAGTTTAAATTGCTCTGGTTACAATAGAAAAGGAAATAGTTATTCTTCACTATTGTTGGGGGAAAAATTTAATTTGCTTCAAACCAGAATTGTTTTACTTCAGAATTTGTATGGATTATGGATCTAAACATACATACACTAAAACATAGACTTAAGGTAATTAAAAACTTCTGTTTCTTTGGGTTCAGTCTTTTTTTTTTTTGGCTTCTTTTCCAGTCTTTTTGCTTCTCGATTTTAACTTTTTTTTCTTATTACTAATGTAGTACAGCCTCACTGTGGAAAAAAATCCTTAACATATAGAAATCAGGTTCTTTCCATCTCTCACTTCTTGGAATATTGTTCTTGCCCTAGCCTGGCTTTCCTCTTGGTTGCAAGATGGCAGCTGTAATATTAGCTGTCACATCCAGACAATATAATATCCAGAGGAAAAAAGAGGACATCCCTTTCTGTCTCTCCTCCTTAGGAAAGAAACGTATGTTTTCTATACTGCTTCACCTTCATGTCCAGTAATAATCCTCTCCCATCCTATTGATCTTTATGATCTTATGCTTCCCTGAGCAGTCCATTCCTAAGCCAATAACTGGCAAGAATAATAAAATTACCATGACTGCCTTCAGGGGTTGGCATGCTTTTTTGGAAAGGGCTAGATAGTAAATATTTCAGGCTTTGCAGTCCGTCTGATCTCTGTCACAATATCCAGCTCTGCTGTTGTAGCAACAATAGAAAAAAGTAAACAAATGGGTCTGGCTGTGTTTCTATAAAACTTAATTTACAGAAACAGGTGGCAGGCCCCTAGGCCATTGATAGCCAACTTCTGGAGCCTTAGACCAGTAACTCTGAAACATTAACTTGTATCAGGATCATGTTAAATGGGAACTTGTTAAACTGTAAGGTCCCACACACAGAGTTTTTGATTCAGCAGATTTGGGGTAGAGCCAGAGAATTTGCATTTCTAATAAATTCCCCGTTGATACTGGGTTTAAGATCAACCTGATACTGGTTCAAGAACATTACTTTCAGAACCAATGGCTTAGACCAGGGTTTTCAGATACCTCATTGTCATGTGCGTGGGCTATCCTATGCATGGTAAGATGTTTAAGAGCATCCCTGGGCTCTATTCATTAGATGCTCCTCTAGTATGATGACCAGAAATGTCTGGAATATTGCCAAATGTTGCCCCAGGGGGCAAATCTCTGATTCTTCCTCCCCCAAAGATTTAGATTATTCATATCTATCCCCTGGATCGGCAACAGGGTGACCCTTCCTTGCAACATTTGGGGAAGGGGTGTCACTATTCTGCGAGGAAAGAAGGGAGAGAAATGATCATTGGATAGGTAACTGGTAGTGTTTACTGCTCATCACATCATAACTCCTGAGGAAAAAAGACCTCAGTGGCCAAAATACTCCATAAATGGACAAGAATATCCATTTTTTTAAAGATTTTCTTAAGCACAGAATCTAATTGCATAATTGAAGGAACTTTACAGAGATTCTGGCAATAAACAGAGTAGTGGACAAATAATTAAAACATTCTGTTAAGGACAACATTCCATCAACAAAACTTTTGTTAAAGGTGGCATCTATATTTGATTTTTATTGGATGTTTTTCATGCAAATTCTTTCATAAAGGAGTTGATATTATAAGATTTTGTTAGCGTTTCAAAAGGAACATTAACAGACAATAATATGCTTTCTATTTTACATAGTTAAAATATTAAAATTCTGTTTTTGGTGAATTTGTGGGCCTTTTGCTTAGGAAGTCTTTCCTGTTGGATATTATTTGGAGTAGAACTGTTTATGTAGGTCACAGAGCCATGGTGGAAACTTGTGTGCTTCCTGAGCCATTCCTTACCCTTCTCCAGTTCTGCTCTGTGCCAGTGGGGGTTGCGCTGCATCTCAGGATCCATGTCGGCTGGGAGGCACTGGAAGGATACCTGAGGACAGAAGGAATTTTGATGTCAGTGTTCTTCTTGCTCCTCATCTGGTTTGGGCAGCAACTCCTTAGTGGCTGCATTTCCTCGAGGGGTCTAGCTCCCTCTAAACAAGCCTGCTTTTGTTCTGTCAGGGGATCTTGGATCCCTGGGCTCTGATATCTCTGTCACTTCCAGCCTGTGAGGTGGTAGTCAATTCCTGCTATTGCTGCTCTCTAGGTTACCTCACTACCCATCCCCTGCTTGGCTTCTCAGCTCCTCTCTACCTATTAAAGCCTACATCAAAATCCCTGAATTATAAATACTCAGAGTGGTTTGTTTTCTTGGTTAAACTCACACTGATAAAAGCCCAACTCTGACTGTTTTGTCATACACACCTAAAAATTTATATGTCATTATAAGATATTGTCGTTTTTCAAATAAAGTTAGAATATCTACTAGAATTGTCACAATTACCCATTGCTGATGTGTAGTGTTGATAGGTGTTAGAATCTTATTAACAGAAAAGCAAGTTAAAAAGTTGGCGTACTATTTCACATGGGAACCCAGTATAGCCTAAGATGAAGAACTCTAGTTCTGAAGATGAGCTGCTCAGGTTCAAGTGCGTCCTTCCGCTTCATTGTGACTTTAAGCAAATGATCTAATTCTCAGTACCTCCGTTTTCTCTTCTGTAGGTTGGTGTTAATAATGATACATATTAGGTCTCAAAGGGACTGTTGGGAGGATTAAGTAAATAATATACCAAAAACACTGAGAAGTGCTTCGTGTAGAATAAGCACTCAATATATATTAGCCATCGTCATCACTATTGTTACACTTAGCCATAACCGATCAATCCAACCTGTCATGATGGAGAAGACCTATAGGTCCCAAAAATAAGGATGAAAATGTGTATCAAAGGGAAATGCTCATTTGAATGTATGTTCCCTGGAATACCTCCTATTTCCTCCTACTTTGTTTACCATGAGTCCAACTGCTATAAGGCATGGATACATTAACATGCATATCCATACCTCAGTATCTCATGATAGAGGTTATTACTTAAAAAAAAGCTTTTGTCAGTGTCAGGACTTCAATTTTAAGAAGAGTAGGCCTCCCGATTACATGGGTTTAATTGGCCAATGGCAGGTACTAACTCAGCATGCCACTTCTGTTACTCACACTGTCCTTAGCACTGGGAATGAGCAAGTGTAACACTAGGTAGCTCGCCACAGACAGGCTATTGACTGGGCACATTTTAACACGGAGTGAAAGTGGTAGGCTTCTGGAAGAGCATTAACTAATTCATTAAAGTTTGTGTGGTGACCAAGTTCTACAAGCTGGGATCAGAAGTGGAGCAGACATTAAGAATGGTAGTGGTGGAGGTATCAGCTGAAATTTTTGTAGGATGCATTGTGTTTTGTTTTTGTCTGTTTTTTGATAGAAGTGAGAAGTCTTCTGAGAGATAAGAAAAAAAAGCCAGGAAATAGTAACCATAATTTATTAATTATTAAAATGGTTGTTAAAAAACAAAAGGTCTTCTGTTTAACATTTTGAGTTTTCTGTGGGTTGTACTGCTATCTATTCATTCATTAGTCCTAAATTTTTTATTAGAGATCTAAGAAGTTAGAAACATTTGGTGTGAGAGGTGGAAATTTGTCACTTATATTCTGCTAAGTTCCTAAAAATAATTTGGATTGCCTGTTAGATTTGTTAAATAACTTGCCTTAAAGTAAAATTGAATAACAAAGAGAAAAGTAACATTTACTTCATTAATCGAATATTGCACATCTTATTTATGAATTTTTACATTAATTACTGTTGTATAAATTTAAAGACAGGTTATTACTGGGATTCATTTTATAGCTGAGGATCATCCCATACAGTTGGATCTGAATGCTGATGTGGTGTAGCATAAAGTGTGGTGTGAGACCCAACCTGCCTTAAAATACCCTGTCATTCTAGGTTTGGTTGCTTACAGTTTTTTATCATAAAAGGTATTTGTTTTATTTCAAAACTTGTCTTTGGAAGTCTTTGTAACATGGTTACCTGGGGAATGTATCACAGAAAAACCTGTTAGTTTAGCATTGGCCCATTAGTTCAAGCAGACTGGTGTCCTTAACCAGTTAGTTGTCTGGGCCATCTGTCAATAGTTGAAGAGTGGTAGCTCTGACACATCAGGTGAATTGGGTCTGTGAGACCTGGTGGGATGCAGGGGTGGACGAGGGAATCTCAAAGAGAGCATTGTGAGGGTAAGGGCATTTTAAGTGAAGCAAATCAATCATATGTCTCTTGCTTCAAGGCAGCAGGTACGTTTTCTTGACTGCTAGAAATTCCAGATTTGTGAAATAATAATGGATGTGGGCCATTAAATATGATGGAGGTGATGAAAGGGGAATATTAAAATTATACTTGTGAGCCTTATTTAAGGTCAGAGATTCCAATGGGACTTTGAAAGCTTTGTGCTCTTTCCTCCAGAAAAATACACAAAAACACTCAAATGTTACTTATAGTTTCAGGGGATTTACTGACTGCTGAAGTCTATTCTTGAGCCCAGGTAACAAACCTCTAGGCTAAAGGAAAAGTTAAGGTTGTAGGAACATGCCAGTTTTTATAATTTTACTGTTTATTTGGGAAGCAATTGGGAGCCACTATAGTTTTCTGATTATGGGGCTGGCATGGTCATAGTAATTCTTATATTTCTTACAGGATGCCTCTAGACTTCTATTATATAGAATATAGTAGCTGATTAAGGTACAATTGAGTTAGA
The DNA here is from genome assembly GCA_032199065.1 of Smutsia gigantea. Taxonomy (NCBI): domain Eukaryota; kingdom Metazoa; phylum Chordata; class Mammalia; order Pholidota; family Manidae; genus Smutsia; species Smutsia gigantea. The sequence goes on from JAVSCE010003876.1 coordinate 41,698, forward strand.
ACTATTTAAATGAGAAAGTAAAAATTTTAGATCATCGAGGGAAACACAAAAAAGTACAGTAAGTGTCATTTTATTTCAGAATAAAAAGTGTTTATTGGAAGCTTTGACTTAGTCAAAACAATTAGGAAAATTTATTAATTATAGTTTTTTACTTGAGAGATTATTCCAGGTTTTTTGTTTGTTTTAGTTTTCTTCTCATTCTCCTTAAACAGAACATGATTCATTAGAGCCAGATATTTTGCTTTTATGACAGTTTGTAGACCTTCATTTAGACAATCCTGACATGTCTGCAAAACAGTCACTATAGATGATTCTTCCAAATAGGCAAGACAAACAGTGTTGGTATTTGTGATTTTTGTAGCTATTTAAATGTGATGTTCTTGTTTTTCCCCAAACATAATTTATTCTTGATTGATAATGTTACTTTAATGTCCATTTACTAATAACTGACAGTCCTGAAATCAATAGTAGCAAGCAAACCAATCAGATTAGGTGCATGTTATGGCTATGCAGTGTAGCAAGTGTTCTGTCTTTTTAAAAGAATTTCAGACCATTTAAAAGAATTTCAGAATTTCAGCCATGCTTGTTGACTTTTAGCCCAACATGGCTAAATGCAGCAGGAGTAGTCACAGCATTGTTTTCATGTAGTGATGCTCTGTAGAGAGGAAAGTCTCTATAAAGAGTTACCCTACTTTTAAACTCTAGACACCACTTAGAAATATGGGAATAGATGTAAATAATAAAAATTCTGAACTTTATTAGAAGCATGCAACTACTAGCCAAATTCTCAGTGTTAGCAGCAATACACTATCGCTTATTTTAATTAGTACAAGACTCTGTACTAATTTCTGGGAACACAAAAGAAGGATCAAACAAGTTCTCTATTTGTAAGGAGCTTAACTATTTAAATGGAGAAGAAGCACATGTGCCCCCAAAGTAAATTATAATATAAGAGAGCATAGGCTAGGTTTCCAAATAAGTAGCATGGGGAATAAGTAAATGGCCAAGAAATTCTGACCTGAGTGGCGACATCTTGGGCTGGAATGTCTTGTCAAAGCTTCAGAGAGGGAGTTTTCCTGATGGGTGCCATGTAGGTCTCTGCATGTACCCTGACCTAATGTTCGTCACATTTTTGTGGTATCACTTGTTTAGTTGTCTTCATCGGCCACTTAGGGGCAGGACTGATGGGTGCTTTGTTCAACTGTTGAATCTTTCGCACTGGGTCATGTAGATGCACAGTAAATGTATGTTGAATGAGTGAATAGTGAATGCATAAATGAAGGTGAGACTTGTGTTTAATCTTGAGGGAAGGGCACACATTTGGGAGGAGACAAGGACTTACAGGCAGAAGGTAGTATACAAGTTTATGTATGATAGTGGAAATACTTGAAGAATCTGGGAGATGATGAATGCACCAAATTATTTTTGATGAAGAGGCTGCTGCAGGAGAGTAGTGTAAATTGAGATTAGATAAGATAAACACTGGCAAGATTGGGAAGACTTTGAATATTGTTATTAAATTACTCTATAGCATTGGAAAGACCTATGACTTCAACACATACTTCTTTCTCTGTAAAAATAGGGTAGGAACAGATCAGTCAAGAAATACATGTATAGAAAATGGTATTTTAGAATTAAATTATGTAGTATGAAAATGATTGTATAATGTTGCATAAAATAAGCAAAGCATCTAAAATATTATTCCATTCATATAAATTTATATACATATCTATAAATGTGTAGCTAGTCTCAGAAAGAATTGTTTGAAACAGTATTTCCCAAAATACTAATAAAGGCACTTTCTCTAGGTATCATAATCTGAGTGATCTTTTCTCCTCTTTTGCAATTTAGCTGAAGTTTGTTTTAGTAGCTCAAATGTGATTTGAGGAGAATAATGATGGTTGGAGGAGAATAAATAAATATGAGGAGATATTTTGAAGGCAGATTTGAAAGTACTTGGGGGCAGATAAGAGAGAAATTGTGAGTTAACTATGGTGTTGAGGTTTTGAGCCAGTTGGCATTGTTACTAGCAAACTTGGGAGGGATGTGCACCCTGTAGGTTGGGACACTTTTTATGAGAAAATTGGCTTATTGATATCGGTGTCTTGAACTATTATGTAAATATATGAAGCAGTAGCTGGAGTAGTCGCTAATAGTGAACTATATCAGGTAAAGCATAAGTCGGAGTAAGCAGAGACTGGTAATTGTGATTTTCTACCACAGAATTCAACATTCTTGAAAAGATAAGTGTCTTCTTGTTTCTCATATAATCTTGAAGAGGGTGGACAAGTTTGTTTTTTTCTCATTTTAGAGATTGAGAAAGCAGGAGTTAGGGAAATGGAGAAGCTTCTGGTTGCGTTCAGGTGCTTACTGAATGGCAGAGGGAGAGTCTTACTGTGGACTGACTGCGATATCGCCTTCGGTGGGAGAGAAAGTCCATCCCTGGTGCCCATTGGGGTTGTTCCTTTGGTTTTAACTCTTCTTTTTTAATCCAGATTAAAAAAGGGCTCTGTTTCCAAAAGCTGTGGTTGCCTATTTTTAAAGTATAACCAGTAACATAGATGAAGTGCCATGAATGATAGCTCAAAATAGAAAATACCATTGTATAATTGAGACAAAAAGGAATATCCTGGAAAAAATAATGTTTAGTAGTAAGTTTTAGAGCTTCTAATTACACTGGTCTTTTCCCTACCCTAATTACTAATTTTAGAAAATGTTTCTTTCAATTTAAGAGTTAGTCAGCATGAAATTTGTCTACTGAAACTATGTTAGAAACCACATTACTTGCAGTTCAGTTGAAATTACATGGTATTAAACCTGTATCTTTTCAGGTTCTACAGGCTTTGGCAGAAATGTTGGGGTTTAAAGCACTAGTGTTTCCAATGGCTTTTCAGACATTAAGACCCTCTTGTTGTTTTGGGCCATACACAGTTGACCAGTTTTGTTGCTGAGCTGTTCTGGAATGGAAATGGGATTTATTCATTTCCTTTGAAAAAAAGTATGTTGTTTATCCCCACTTTAGGGGTAGGTTAGTAAGCCAGATTCTGGATAGAAATCAAGAAAAGGGGCAGTTTTACACTTTAATCTCATAGTTTGAGTAAATCATGAATTCTAAATGTAGAATAAGCACCTTTATTTTCTTCTGGGAAACAGCTTAAACATAGACTGAAATATTTGATAATTGGTAGCCTGTTTTAAAATAATTTGGTCCTTGACCTTGAGCAAAAATCCTTACACTCTTTAAAAAGAAGTAGTCACCTGCTGTATTGACCTGGCCCAAGGTGAGAAGACTGGGCCCCCTCCTTGGATTTGGGAATCACCAGGTTCCAGTCTTTGATTTGATTATGTTCTTCCATAATTGAATTTTCCAGAAATTTTATCCTGTAACTTTTGCTTTTTTCACATGGCTTTCTTTCTTCATTGGTTTAGGAAAACACAGTGTCACTGGCCTGTGAAAACGCAGTCTTACTTCTGTGCCTTACTGCCATTTATACCTTACCTAGAATTATCTCTAGTCGTCTTTGACAGAAATAATTTAGGTTCCCCAACCTCTAAGGAGTTTTTCCTAACAACTCCAGACTTCACTTATTAAGCTCATCAAGATCATTTACAAGAAACACTTTGAAGTTTACCACTGAATTAGTACCATGTGATATTTTCCTTGGTTTAACAGAAGGCTGTTTGATCTCAACTTAAACTTTACTTAGTGTCACCTTTAAGCTTACAAAGACAAGAGCCTTCTTTTTGAGGCAAAGTGTCAGGCACATAGTACATGATCAACAGGTACTTGGCATTAATGTTAAGGTAATCTGAAGAAAAAATTCTGAAATGAGACTTACTGGACTGAGACTTAATATTTGCTAATGTTAATTGAGCTGAATTGAGATTTTTTATTGTGCTTAGCCTGGCATGAGCCTCTTAAATCAAATTCAGCAGGAAGTACTACTTGTTAATCAGTAGAGTCAGCCCAGTAGCACCCAGGAAAATCTGGAGAAAAGTTGGTTAAATTAAAGTAGATTTCTCAACAACTCTATAGCAGTCTGGATGGAAATATACATAAAATATTCCTATATTGCTAGACGTGGACCACGGATTTGGCTTCTCTCTAATCAGTTCAGAGTTGGAATCACAACCATTTAAGAGTCTTAATATTTTAAAGAAACAGGACCCTTTTTTTTCTTGTTTCAGTTTTTGTTTTCTGCTTATTATTTTTTTGTTTGGTTTTTCAATAGTAGATTGCTTTTACTAATACCGAGGTCTGAGAGGAACTTTTCCCCTGTGTCTGTATTAGGTGGTCATGGTGTGATACAGTGAATAACAACCTTGACAAGAGTGGGAAGACATGGTCAAATTAGTTGATACATTTAATTCCAAAATCAAATAGCTGATTAGGTGTAAACCTTAAAAGGGCTACTGGCTCACTTTACCCAAACTGTTCATTTTTGCCAGTTCTTTGCTGCAGTGGAGATAACTACTGGAAAAAAGATGAATTCATTCACTGATTGAATCCAGTGCCTGATGACTCATGAGTAGTTGGGTGTAATTCTTATGACCACACAATAGTGGGTTGAAGCCTGGTTTCCTAATTTAGGAAATTAATCATTTTTATGCTCTTTCAGGGGTGCATGTAGGGGGAACAGCCAAAGTGGTCTCCGTCCTCTCTAATTCAGGGACATAATTTAGCCTTGCTGTTCAAGTCTCTCTGCCAAAGTTGAGTCTAGGGCAGAGTATTTTCCCTCAGTCTAAAGCATCTAGGTTAAATCGTTTTTCAGTTTAAAATCAGGGGGCAATCTTGGAATAAAGGTGCTATCATAGAACCTTCAATTCATAATATTCAAGTGGGCTGTAAATGGTCTCCTCATGATTGTGTGGCTTAGGGGCAGCCCCCAGAATGCCCTTGGGAGAGGAGGTGCTAGGAGTGAGTGAGCAATTAGAGAATCTCCTATTTGGCTGTATCACAGTGTGCTCCTGAGAAAAAGCTGTAAAGAAATAAAATTGGTTTAAATCAAATTCTATTTTTAGTGCACTTAGGGAGTTGCTGAACATAAAAGGAATTCTGTTAAGAATCATTCTTAAATCGAATAAACTCCAAAATATTGTATCATTTCATAGTTTTACATATTCAGGATCCTTGCCTAACCTTTGGATGTGTAGATTTTAAGGCTTAGGTTTGTTTCAGAATTGTGAGGTTTCAGGGACATAGCCAAGATCCTGCTCTTTCCTCACCCAAATGAGAAGCCAGCTTCTTTTTATTGTTGTTTTGATAGATGCTAAGAAAAAAAAATCCCAGGTTTTATTCCAGGAACTTCTCTCTTTGTGCAATATGCCAATTACTATTCAGAGGTGGCCCTGGTAGCCATTCAGGTGAAAAGGGGAATTCTCAGGGGAAGTCTTTCTCATTTTCTCTAGATGCTTGAGATCAGAGCTGATACTCCAAGGTGCCCTCACCAGCCAAGAAAATGTATTTCATTGTCTTAGCCAGTAACGTCTGTTATTGAGCACCAATGGAGTTTCTGATTTGTTGAGTAGTTTGTTACCTCATGTCTTCACCATGTACAAGTCCCAAAGCCAGTGACTGTTTTATTTTAGAAACTGAAATTTGATACCAGTGTTACAGAAAGCAAAAGTTCTTTCTATAAAATGTTTTGGTATTAAAAATCTTTGATCCTCAAAGACCTGAATGTAGTCATGAAACCATAAAACTCTTAGAAAAAAATATAGGCAAATAGCTCTTGGACATAAACATGAGCGACTTCTTCATGAACATATCTCCCCGGGCAAGGGAAACAAAAGCAAAAATGAACAAGTGGGACTATATCAAGCTGAAAAGCTTCTGTACAGCAAAGGACACCATCAGTAGAACAAAAAGACTTCCTACAGTATGGGAGAATATATTCATAAATGACGTATCCCATAAGGGGTTGACATCCAAAATATATAAAGAACTCATGCACCTTAACAAACAAAAAGCAAATAATCCAATTAAGAAATGGGCAGAGGACATGAATAGACACTTCTCTAAAGAAGAAATTCAGATGGCCAACAGGCACATGAAAAGATGCTCCACATCGCTAATCATCAGAGAAATGCAGAGTAAAACCACAATGAGATATCACCTCACACCAGTGAGGATGGCCAACATCCAAAACACAAACAACAACAAATGTTGGCGAGGATGTGGAGAAAAGGGAACCCTCCTACACTGCTGGTGGGACTGCAAATTAGTTCAACCATTGTGGAAAGCAGTATGGAGGTTCCTCAAAAAACTCAAAATAGAAATACCATTTGACCCAGGAATTCCACTCCTAGGAATTTACCCTAAGAATGCAGCAGCCCAGTTTGAAAAAGACAGATGCACCCCTATGTTTATCGCAGCACTATTTACAATAGCCAAGAAATGGAAGCAACCTAAGTGTCCATCAGTAGATGAATGGATAAAGAAGAGGTGGTACATATACACAATGGAATATTATTCAGCCATAAGAAGAAAACAAATCCTACCATTTGCAACAACATGGATGGAGCTAGAGGTATTATGCTCAGTGAAATAAGCCAAGCTGAAAAAGACAAGTACCAAATGATTTCACTCATATGTGGAGTATAAGAACTGAGAAAAAAAAAACTGAAGGAACAAAACAGCAGCAGACTCACAGAACCCAAGAACGGACTAATAGTTACCAAAGGGAAAGGGACTGGGGAGGATGGGTGGGAAGGGAGGGGCAAGGGGGAAGAAGGGACATTACGATTAGCAGATGTAATGTTGGGGGGGGCACGGGGAGGGCTGTACAACTCAGAGAGGACAAGTAGTGACTCTATGGCATCTCACTATGCTGATGGACAGTGACTGTAATGGGGTTGGGGGGGGACCTGATGAAGGGGGTAGTGTAATCACCATAATATTACTCATTTAATTGTAGATTAATGATATCAAAATAAACATTAAAAAAAAGAAATACATCAAAAAAATAAATAAAAAATAAAAATCTTTGATCCTCACTTTGTTACTGTTGAATGTTCTCTCTACTCCTGTATAATCTGGTAAATCTTTACTCTTTACTCTTAAATAGTATTCTTTGTTTTAGGACATATGTCAAGGGTTCATTGTAATTCATTGGTATCCCCATTTCTTAAACAGTAATTTATTCCAGATCCTATTTTTTTTCAGATAAGCTATTGAATTTATATTCTTTCCTTGTAAATTAGTTGGATAATAGGCCTCAGTTTAGAGAATTTCATTAAAGAATATCTGAATGTTAGTTCCTTATTCTTTCAGTATACTGACAGCTAACATATTGTATCTCATATTTTACCAAAAACTATTACATACATTATTTTAATTGGTCTTTATAATAATTCTGTGAGGCAAGCTAGTGTTACTTTGCTAATTTGTACATCAGAAAAACTAGAATTGTCTAGAAAATTAGAATGATTTTTCTGAGCTAAACAGCAAAACTGGCACTCAAACTGTTAAGTCAAAGGTCTGTGCTCTTTAGGCAGGTTTACGCTGCTGGAAGAGGCAACCTGGGCCATTTCTTTTCCCCTTTCAACCCCACATTCTGGACCCCTTCATCTCAGCAGTGCTAGCCAGAATGGCCAGGTGATGTGTATGGGTCTCTGCTCATTATGACATGTTGTTCTCAATCATCAGGGAACACCTTATGCCCAATGTGAGGAAGCCCAACGTAGAGCAGGGCTGTCATTCACTTGCCCATCCTGTCCCTTTTAACCTGACATGTCAACCTAATGTCCTAATAACACAGCCTGGTGATAACAGGGAAAATTATTATTTTCATTAATGCCAGAGGTGGTAGACTAAACTGTAAATGAAATAGCTATACAAATTGTAAAACTGACAGTGAAGAAAATTACTAAGTTTCTGAGGAAATAGAAAATCAAAACAAAGCCTAAGATCCTGTTTTACAGAGAGACTTACCATTGCCAACTTCAAGATCTCTTCCTTCCTCCAGCTAACTACACCTGTGCTCCCGTATCAATTTCTTTTTATGTGACATCTTTGTTTCCCCTTTCTTTTGCCAGAATGGATTTCTGACATCCTTGAAGTTTTGTGGTGAGCCATTCCCCGATAATGTGTATAATTTTTCATAATATTGTTTTTTTAATCATCAAATCAATTTTTCTAAAGATTGCTAAACACTACTTTTCTAAGGTGTTTTTAGGAGAATTAAAATATGGCTGCAGGCTAAAACTCTAGAGAGCTAAAACAAAGAACTATTTCCTGAGGGTTCACAAGCTAAACTGAAATCATTCCCATCACTAATGCACCCCTGAAGGTGCCAAGGTGGCATTCTATCCCCAGATTTAAAATTTCTCTTCGGAATGGTTGGTGTGATACCTGTTATTTTATCCAAATTCAGCTCGTTATCACATTTTTGGATATTAATACCAGGAATTTAAACAAAAAGTAGCTGTGTGAATCAGTTACTCATGTGATGAGAATCTTTTTGTTATTCTCTGAAAATGGATTCAGATTTCTGGTAAATGGACTCTATTGGAAGATTCTGATTTAAATGGTGACACCTGTTTGATTTAGTCAAAGTGAGTTATTTTTAAGACTAGCTTGTAACCCATACTTCCCTCATCAGATACTATCTTTCTCAGATAGTCCATTTCAACTACTTAGAAGGAAGAAAAAAATACGTGTTGGCCTTAGAGGGATCTCTCTTCCATTTAAATCCAAACTTGGATATTTCAAGAGAAGATCTCATTTTAATATATACCACATTTACTTGCTTGGGTTTACAGATTGTTTTTCTTTTTTCTTTTGCCAAGGCAGACATTTTATTTTTTTGTTATATTTTTCTGCCTGTTTTGTTTATATTTGTATTTTTTGTTTTGGCAGAGAAACTTTAAATTAGAATGTTGATGCCATAACTGAGACCATCATAAATCCTTTTCTTTTTTATTTACTTCTAGTCTATACTAGTAATGCACATAGATATTTACTATCTTTAGGCTAAATTTTTGTAGTTCAAGATCACTTGAAAATCATCATTAAAAATTATTTTTGTGATTGTGAAAAAATGTCACTATCTCACAAAATGTTTATTAATCACCCCACTCCCCCACTTCAGCCCCCCACAGAGCCACATTTATTCTTCCACTAAGTTCAGTACAGCACTTAGGGGGTGCTCAGTTGATTGTTTGTTGAATAGGTTGCATAAACATATATTTTATTTTTTATTAGGGTAAATCAACCAGCCTCTAGTCATATGAAATATACTTTATTACCATCCCAGAATGCATATTTTTTCATTGAGATCATATAAAAAGCAGAATTAAATTAAAAAGTGAAAAATTTGCGAAAGTGAATTTTCTGGCTCCAGAGAGCTGTATAGTTCTACAGAAGCAGTGTGTGTAGTGAAAGAACCTGGGCTTTGTGGCTAGACAGGCCTGGATTTGAATCTGGCCACATGTTTATGGGAAGCCAGTCTTTTAAGCCTTCCAGGCCTCAGTTTCATCATGGTCAAAGTGACTGTAGCAACTGTGCCACACAATTCTGTAATGGACATCGTATGAAAGAACTCAGGCTTGGCCTACAGAAGGTGCCACCAGGAAGTGCAGAGGAAGCTCCAAGGATCGGGGTGAAAATCTGCGTGAGTGCCCCACAAGGGGCAGCCATGGTTCCTGGAACAGTTATTTTCTGGCGACTATATAAAGACCCTGGCATTCGGAGGCATAATCCCAGACAAAACATCAAGGAAAAATAAATGTAATGTATTCTAAGATATTAATTCTAAGGCACATTATTGACTTGATCACTTTGAAGATAAAAAGTAAAGCTAGCACATTAAATACACACAGACATGGTAACAAACATCCTGATTTTGAAAAACATTAAAATGTGTGTGTGGGTGTACACATGCACACACCTAACAAGCAAAATGTATTATGGAGTTAAGGAAATGTGCTATTTTCTGGGCAACTGGTATTCTAGGTACGAGCTCTACTTCTGAGAGAAGCTTCTAATAGTAGTATTAAGCCAATATGTGACCCGTCGAGGATATACCACGTGGAGTTTATTTCAGTTCTGTTGACAGACATTTGTTGATCCATGCTATGTTATACTCTGTACTGGATGCTAGAGGCACAGTAGTAAATAAGGCAAAACATAGTCCCTGACTTCACAGAACTTAAACAAGTAATTTTAAATGTGACGGATATAATGGAAGGGAATATACAGGGTGCATTGAGAGTGTAAGATATGGAAATTATGCTATATACTTTGACAAGTAACATATATAACTTAGGTGCTAAGTCAATCCCATGAACAGATGCTGAAATTATTGGGACTCACTCTCTTAGGGTCAAACCACAGTCAGGGGTGGACAGGACCAAAGCCCAGATTTGGATTTAATCTTTGGTGTGTGAATGATTTCTGCTTTTCCATACCTGTTGTAGTTGTTTTATGTTTGAAAAGTTGGCGATCATTGTAGGGGCTACAAGATCTAAATGAGTACAGGGCCAGGCAGATAACAAAGTTGTAGGTGGAAGACAGTAAGGAGTGATGTTGAGGACTCATGAGTGTTTTCCTGAACCAAAGGCATTCAAACATTCAAAAGTGGATTTATTTAAAAGAAAGGACAAAAAAAAAAAAAAGGAATCTGTGGGTCCTTCATCCCCAGGAACTCAGGTTGGTGGGGAAGGCTGTTTGTAGCTTTTTCTCATACTAAACTCAACCCTATAGTAATTTTATAGTACTCATCATCTAGCATAGGGATGTGTATGTGTGTGTGCGTGTGCGCTCATCTTTCGGGATACAGTGTGGTATGCTGGGAAATGCTTGAGCTAGTTTGAATCTAGGCAGTGCTATGTGATTTTGAACTAGTATAACTTTGCTGAACTTTGTTTTCTTCATCAATCAAAAATAATAATCACCTAGAGGGGTTGTTGAAAGGTTTAGGAATAATATACATGGCATTCACAGGACTGTGACTGGCACATAGTGGACACACAGTAAGAAGCACCTCTTGTTTTTGTTAATATATTTGTTTTCCTTGTTCGACTGTTAGTTCTTGGTAGGCAGCTCTTAAATCACATATATCCCCATTGCTTAGCACAGACTTGACGCTGCACACTACATTTGCCAATTTGGACATGCACAACTCTTAAATTCTTTTCAGTTAGTAATGATAGCCATCAAAAAGCTTGAGATGGATAGAATGGGTATTTCTCTGCACCCTCTCTCCCTGGTTATAATGAAAGTGAGTCATGTCAAATTTCTGCCACACAGGAAGACATTTATTAAGTAAGCATTTATCGTCACAGAACAATTCATACAGCCTGTGCTGTAGGCTGGGTGAAGGCTCAACTCTATGTCTTTTAGTTACTAGAACACCACCATTCTGGAAAGGTCACTTGAGACAGATAGAAAAATAATCCAAGGCCAAGATCCACAGGCTCTCATATGGGCATCAGGTAGCTAGAAATCTTCTCCAAAGGCAAGACACAGGATTGTTTAGGCTCAAGCCTTGGACCATATGCCTTCACTGTCTTCCTGGATTCTTATACCTCGTTCATGCAAAGAAGAGTATGAATGTAAAAATATTCGGCCAACTAATGTATCTTCAATACCATTAATTTTGCCAATGAATCGAACAGCCACAGTGCTGATTATCAAACATCTGATCTCACCAGCCAAAAGCTATTTCTGACATTCATTACAATAATTAGAAAGTCTCTGGGGTTGCTGGAGACACCAATATCATAAGTGCTTATGGTAGACCTTTAGCTTGTGAGTTTTGCTTTTGATTAGCATTAGCTGTTTTGAGCACAAACTTAGACTCTTGAGTAGTGATTCTCAACCAGGGTGATTTTGTCCCCAAGAAGACATTTGGCAATGTCTGGAGACATTTTTAGTTGTCACAATTAGAGGGAGGCTGCTATTGACATCTAGTGTGTAGAATCCAGAGATGCTGCTAAAGTTTCAACAGTGCCCAGGACAATCCCCCACAACAAAGAATTATCTGGCCCCAAAGTCATTAATGAGGAGCTCGAGAAGCTCTGCTCTAGAGAATAGCTTAAGCTGACTCATATGCTCACATCATATGACCTTTTGTATGGTGATGTATTTTGAAATTGAATTGCAGACGCTTACCACATAAACTTAGCAGTGAAGATTTAAACAAATCTAGTATTCATTATAATGTAACACAAATGGGAGGTATGAATTTAGAGCCTAGTTATTTACTAACCTATGGTAGACCTAATAAATAACATAGCCTATAAAAACTTTTCAAAAATGGTAGACCTTGGTCTTGTTCCCCTGAAATGTAGGCATGGGCTTCTATTGCTCAAATAGTGTTCCTGTAAGTTGTCATCTTAATGGACACTCTTGTGCCACTGAGTTACTAGGCTTTTTAATTTACTTCAATATGACAAACAGGCATTGAATGCCTGCTGTGGGCCACAGACTGTAGGAGGGGTACAGCAAACAATAAAACCATCTCTGGCCTGGAGGAGTTTACAACACAGTAGGAGTCAGGCACAACATATCTTCAGTAAGGCCATTTCCAATTATAATGTCCCAACAGCCTGTGACTGTAGAAATACCCACAATTTACCCTTGTTTCACTACACATGACACCAGGCAGCTTCACTTCTTGCTTTTTGTGTTACTGCCATGTGGTCTTAGCCATGTAGGCCTGTACATATCTTGCCAAAATACTCCCAGATAGTAGTGGTATAACTATGTTTTTATCTAAAAAAGCAAAAATAAATAAGCACAGGTGTTCGAGAGAAATAGACTCTTAAAAACAGTTTCATTTTATTGTGAAAAATGTCACATTCATTTCTTAAACTCTGGAATGAAGGAAATGGTCAATAGGTCATCAGCACAGCTGGCATCTCCAGTTTCCCTTTTTGCGTTTTTAGGTAGATATCAGCATGCCTTAGTTGATTATGTGTCATAGTGTGTCTTAGCATTCACTGCCTTAGCTAAGGAATGCTCTTAGCACACCAAGCCAACGGCCCCCTCTCTCCATCATTTCACTTCATTGGAGATGGCACTCAAGGCTATGTGGGTGGCTGCATAATTACCAACTTGTCTACATGTAGGAATGCGGTCTGAAATATTCTAAACTTAGAAACTATTTGGATCAGACCTTGTGAATGTTGTTTTTGGACAGTGATAACTGGCATTCTCCAGGGTTTTTAAAATGAACTAGGACATTGCCAACCACAGCTTCCAGCTTTAACAGTGATCTGCTCAGTGAGTAACTGGTTGGGAGAGCCTTCATTCTTCTTTTTACAACTTGGTACCATTAATTATTATTCTTTAAATTGGGGTTTCTCTTGGCTATAAGTAGATAGTTTTATGGAAAGAGGTAAAAATTTGGTCAGCCAGAGGGTGGGGGCACAGGTAAAAATATAATCAGGTTTGATTGAGATCAGTTGTATTTTTAGCATCATATTAGCCAAGTGTTGGTGTTCGTTTCCTTTCAGCTGATTAAGTTACATGCCTATTTGGTGAATAAACTTGGTAGAAATAGCAAAATTTGTCTCTATGTCACTTATAAATGATTTATTGTCTTTCTCATTTAATATTCTTATGTATCAATGGTATGTATTTTTTAAGTCCCAGCCAAGGTCTATATTCCAGCACTGCCTACCTTTCATATTCTTCTAGGCAGAACTCTAAAAAAGAAAAAAAAAATGATTTCTGCAGTATATAGTATAAAGAAATTTCCCAGGAATAATTTATTTCTCTAAAACCAGTTTTATATGAATTTGAAAGGCATTTGGCAAGTGTAGATTGATGTAAAGGAAAACTATAATCCTATACCAAACAAACCATCACAACTTCTGAGAGTCATAATGGTCATACCTTGGTGTTCCTGAGCATGAGGTGATTTAGCCAATTAGCAGGTCTCTTTTTATAAAGACAGGTAACTTACTTGTACAGCTGAAGTTTTTAATGAGTAGGTACACTTTTCCTGTTGTTTTAATAGCTACCCAAAATGGTAGCCTGGTTAAAACTGTATTCTAATCCTGAGTTTGGTTTAGGAATTTCAGCTAAATACACATTGTAGGTGAAATCATGGATTTTTAGTCCATATGAGGTGCAATAGAGTGTAATCCAGTACCCTGTCCTGTTTATACAAAATAACTGAGTAGCAGAAGTAGCTAAGAATTATATTGTTGCTCTGCCTTTGAGTTAAAATCCTAGGATTCTCTTCTATCTATCTGAAGGTTCAGCACATAGATAATGAAACACTTCTTACGTGCTTTTCTGACATTTAAATCATCTCTGTGCCCTTTCTCTTTTCATTTTGAGCCTTGTATCATTGTTTTTGGAGAAAGAACAATTCTTTTGGATGCAGATTGGATATTTTTCAGGCAAAGTAAAAGTTTACACCTGGCAAACATTCTCTTCCTTACTGCAAGGCCTTTGCCACAGTGAAGTCTGCAGCAAATGCCATCACAACATCCTTGAGTGAGAAGTATGCCCTATTTGTTGCCTGCTTTCAGATCTCCCCTAGACTGAAAGTGTATCTTTCTAACCAAAAATCAGCCATGTAAAGAATAAATTAATTTCTGTAGTCATTAGAGCTGTTTGTGGTTTGGTGTTAGGCAGCTGTCGCCAAAGGTGAACCAGAGAGAATTTTTAAAAAGCAGATAACAGATATATTGAGGTAGATCTGTTGTTTCCATGTGATGTTACTTGGGTTCTGTTTCAATTGGGAGCCTGATGATACTTGATGGAGTGTGCCTAGGATTTCAGATTAGTTCAGTGTGGTTGGTAGTTGTGCTGGATTGTTAGGTGGGCTGATGCTGAGGTCCATCAGCTCAGCCAGCATTTGTGCAGCACCCATTGTGTACCAGTGCTGGAAGACTGAGGGCTTGTTGGGGACTTAGCAGTTGCTCTTACTACACTGTAATTTTCTGGGATTGGTTTGAGTTTTGTTTTCCCTCTGCCTTCTCATAGTGTACTTTATAAACATTTTATTAAAATCACTAAATTTTCTAGCATTTTCGGTGAGGTACAAAAGAAAATAAACAATGTCTTACACCCTGATGAATAAGCCTCAGAGGATTTCTAGAGAACATGTCATACCAGGAAGACATGGTGTGTCTGTGGGTGTGTTTTAATATAATTGCTAAACAGGAGTAAGAATATAATTGCTAAACAGGACTAAGAAAGGGAATCCAATAAATGTAACTACATAGCTTTTAGAAATGCTTTTGGTGCAAAGTCTTATGACATGTTACTTCGAAATTTGGCTAAACGTGGCCACAAAATGAACACTGTCCCATTGAGTGACCACATGGCAATGGCCAGGGGACATTGCAGCGTGACCGGCTGGTCTGCATCACCTGGGAAGTGGTAGTTGGTAGTGTGCCTTAAGTATCAGCAGAACTGTGTTCCTTTTTCAATGGCATTATTAAGCTAACAGAAAAAGTTAAATTTACCAGGTGTTATGAAATTGAAAGGAGCCCTCAACTATAGGGGGTATTGAGAAATACTAACCAGGAGCAGACACATTAGAAATGAATAGAAGGGTTGTTAACTAGCTTTTATTGAGTATCATTTATAGGTGAGAAAACTAAGTCTGAGAGAGATAAAGTAGCCAAAGGTTGTACAGCTAGTAAGTAACATTACCAGTATTCATACTTAGATCTAATTGACTCAAAGTCACTTCATTATTCCATCTTCCAGAATGTTGTTAAGCCCCAGTTGCAATATGGTATAGCCATTAATATATCAAGATCATTGCCTTTATTTGTGTTACTTTATCTACCTTATATGGATTATACTTTCACGATACTTTTTCCTTTTCTTATTATTTTTAACAACTTTACTGAGATATTTACTTTAAAAAATTATCTTCTTTTTTAATTTTTATTTTGCTGTTATTAATGTACAATTACATGAGCAACATTTTGGTTACTAGACTCCCCCTATTATCAAGTCCCCACCACATACCCCATTACAGTCACTGTCCATCAGCATAATAACATGCAGTAGAGTCACTTCTTGTCTCCTCTGTGCTATACAGCCTTCCCTTTGTCCCCCTTATATTATGTATGCTAATCGTAATGCCCCTTTTTCCCCCTTATCCGTCCCTTCCCACCCATCCTCCCCAGTCTCTTTCCCTTTGGTAACTGTTAGTCCATTCTTGGGTTCTGTGAGTCTGCTGCTGTTTTGTTCCTTCAGTTTTTCTTTGTTCTTATACTCCACATATGAGTGAAATCATTTGATACTTGTCTTTCTCTGCCTGGCTTATTTCACTGAGCATAATACCCTCTAGCTCCATCCATGTTGTTGCAAATGGTAAGATTTGTTTTCTTCTTATGGCTGAATAATATTCTATTGTGTATATATACCACATCTTCTTTATCCATTCATCTACTGATGGACACTTAGGTTGCTTCCATTTCTTGGCTACTGTAAATAGTGCTGCGATAAACATAGGGGTCCATCTGTCTTTTTCAAACTGGGCTGCTGCATTCTTAGGGTAAATTCCTAGGAGTGGAATTCCTGGGTCACATGGTATTTCTATTTTGAGTTTTTTGAGGAACCTCCATACTGCTTTCCACAATGGTTGAACTAATTTGCATTCCCACCAGCAGTGTCGGAGGGTTCCCCTTTCTCCACATCCTTGCCAACATTTGCTGTTGTTTGTCTTTTGGATGTTGGCCATCCTAACTAGTGTGAGGTGATATCTATCTCATTGTAGTTTTAATTTGCATTTCTCTGATGATTAGCAATTTGGAGCATCTTTACATGTGCCTGTTGGCCATCTGAATTTCTTCTTTGGAGAAGTGTCTGTTCAACTCCTCTGCCCATTTTTTAATTGGATTATTTGCTTTTTGTTTGTTGAGGTGCATCAGCTCTTTATATATTTTGGATGTCAACACCTTATGGGATATGTCATTTATAAATATATTCTCCCATACCATAGGATGTCTTTTTCTTCTATTGATGGTGTCCTTTGCTGTACAGAAGCTTTTCAGTTTGATATAGTCCCACTTATTCATTTTTGCTTTTGTTTCCCTTTTCCGGGGATGAGATATTATTTACATACATACAATTCACCCATTTAAAATGTACAACTTAATGATTTTTTGCCTAATCACAGGATTATGCAACCATCACCACAATCTAATTCTAGAACATTTCCATCCCTCCTTAAAGAAACCCTATATGTATTAGCAGTCACTTTCCATTCCCTTCTGTCCACCACCTACGTGCAACCCTAAGAACTAATCTACTTACTGTGTTTATAGTTCTGCCTATTGTGAACATTTCATATAAATGGAATAATAAAACATGTGGTCCTTTACAACTGGCTTCTTAACTTAGTGTAATGTTTTTAAGGTTCATCCATAGTAGCATGTGTAAGTACTCTATTTCTTTTTATGGCCGAATACTATTCCATTATATGGATAAGCCACATTTAATTTATCCATTCATCATTTGATGGACATTAGGTTGTTTCTACTTTTGGGCCATTATAAATCATTCTGCTATAAACATTTGCAAGCAAGCTTTTGAGTGGACATATATTTTGGTTTCTCTTGGCATAAACCTAGAAGTGGAATTTCTGGTCATATGGTAACTCAGTGTTTAACTTTTTGAGGAACTGCCAAACTGTTTTCCAAAGTGACTGTACCATATCACAGTACCACAGGCGATATATGAGGGTTCTGATTTTTCCACATCCTTGCTAGCACCTCTCTCATTTAATTCTCATAATCCTAAGAATTAGCCAAAAAAATATTCTTACTGTTATTTTTTAGGTTAAAAACTCCAAATCAACAAACATTGAACGAGAAACCCAGTATGTGTAAATGGAGGTGAAGAAGTTGCATAGATAGTTCAACACAACAGATCATCCCAAAGTAATCTAAGGTTTTTGAGTCTGACACTTATGATTATGTTGAATGTTACAGATCCTATTTCCCATCCCTACATTTTAAAGGTGATGAAACTAGATCCCAGAAAAGGGAACTAAATTGAATACTGACATAAAGCTGCTTGTTAGAGAAGCCAGGATTAGAAGCTCCATTTCCTTGGCCCCCAGGCCATTGCCTGTTACAGCACAGCCTATTGCATTCTGCCCTAGAGGATGCATAAACTCATATCATAGGAACTCCATTTGCTTAACTCATTCATCCATGCTAGCCCTTTTTAAAATAAACCTCTCTTAATTTGCATGGATTATTGGAAGGTCCACAAAGCTGACACCTCCCATTGGGAAGTTCCTGATAGAGTTTGTTCCACATATGGCTTATGATGAAAGGAATGTACAGGCAGTGTTGCTTGGTGGCATTTCTTGGGGTCAGATTGCTTGGATATGAATTCTGGCCCTGCCGCTTACTAATTGCTTGACCCTTTTTGTAATTCTGTTTCCTTATTTTTTGAGTGGGGGCAATACCTCATAGAATTGTTCTGAGGATGAGATTAGGTAAGCCCTGTAAGGAGGTTAGCACAGTGCCTGGTATCTAGAAAGCCCTTAGTAAATGTTGACAATTATTATTATGTAACATCAACTTGCTCAGACCACCGAAAATGTTGTAATCTGAGATTTATAAAAAGCAAATGAATCATCTCTTTTAAAAAGGAGCTCCACTCACAGAGCAGGCCTAGAACATAGCTGTTTTCTAAAGTCTTCATAAGTTTGAATTATATGGAACATAATAAAATTCCCTTTGTGAAGAGAAAAAAACTTATTCTGTTAACTTCTCAACCTTTACAAATTATGAACTAATTTCTTCTATACTGTAACTTTGGGCAGAAACCAGCCTGGAAATTTCAGTTCAAGTTGACTTCGTGTTTGAAGGCCCAACAATGGCAGACCTTAATTAGAGTACATATGCCTGTTATGGATGGAATATATTAGTAGGGTTTTTCCTTAGTATCTTTGTATGATTATCAAGATAAAAACCCACTGGTTTTTTTTTTATGGGGCCAACTGTATATATTTGTGTCCCAGTGCAGAAGAAAGGGCATGTGATGGGAAATTAGGAGACAGGCTTGGAACCCTGGCCCTTCGCTGCCCTAGTTCATGATCCCAGGCAGTGTGCTATCTGAGCACCCGAGCTCATCAGAACTCTTAAGCTTCAGTTCCCTCATCCGGAAGTGGGCACGAGGGGATCAACAGCTGCTGTCTCAGAGGGTAGTCATGAGGACCCAATGGTGATGTGGGTATAATAGCACCAGCACAGTTCCTGGCCCACAGTTGGGGCTCAGTAAATAGTGGATAAACAGCAACAGAGTGGGGTTCTGTGTGCCACTCCTGAGATTTGGAGGCAGATTTGATGGTGAGTTTAGGTGAAGAGATTGAATGCATCCGTGTTCACACAGTATGATTCATGTCTACCCTGCTGTAGCTGCTGCTTTCCTGTAACCAATTTTAGAGACTATCTTGGCAGCTGGAAGTATTTGGGATTAATTTCACACTTACTTTATGAGCTGAGCGTTTTCTTGCAAGCAGCTCCCTTGGCCTCTGCTTCATTACTTTGGCATCAGCTGATATGGCTGTTGGACAGAGATGTCCTTTGGGGTCTCCATTTTATTTGGAAACCTTCAATTTAAAAAAAAACAAAGGCCATCAACACATTGTGCTTGAAGTTGTTAGCATTTATTGTTTCCTCAATCCCTCCCTTTCTGTAGTTCTGTTGAACACCAGGGAACACACATTTTGCACAGCCAGTGATGAGCACTGAAAAAAATCACTCTCCCTCAAATTTAAGCCCCAGCAGCTGGTTGGCCTCATTTCTCAGTTCCAGGTGAGCTATGAGATCCTCTAGGCCTCAGTCAGACAGATCTACATGTTGACGCATCTAGTTTTTCCAGCCCTTTTTCACTATGTTAATTCTGCTAAATTAATTTGGCTCTCTTGGAGAACAAAGTAAACTTGGCTGTTACGTGTAAAACTAAATTGAAAACATGGAGATCTGTTTAGTATTTCATGCTGGCCAGTAGGTCAGGAAGATTTTCCTTGGGGGTAATTTACATAAGGAATTGTTTATCCCATTTCTTTCCAATTTCTGTGACCATTTGGGGATAGCAGACTCTTTCCACAATGTCACAGAAGTATATCCAGAGAGACTGAAACTTAGAGAAATGGTGCTTCTCCCGGAATGATGTATTTTGGGCCTTGCTCAGGAAAGATCCTGTGGCTTGGGCTGCTGTCTCACTGAGAAGTCATTCTTCCACCACAGCTGTGTTTAGCAAGTTGGGTGGGTCCGTGAACTGAGATGCTGTTATACTTAGTAAAAATTTTCCCTTGATAGTGAGGAACGTGCATAAAAGCGTCACTTAAGCTCCAGCAAATGCCCCAAATGTTACTGTGATCTGATACCTGTTTAGAGCGCAGCCTCCGTAGGGTAGCACCACACTCAGACTACTCCATGGCTCCCCAGTGCCTACAGCATCCAGCACAGGCATTACCTTGACATTCTGGTTCGTCGGTAGCAGTTGCCCCAATTACCTTTTTTGTCTCATCAAATGCTATTTCTAAACTGGAATATTTGCTTCTTTCTGAACAAACAGCTTCTACTTTTTTGCTTTAATGCATTTGCTCAAGTTTTTTCCTTCACTTTTAAAGTCCCCTTACCCAATATCTATTCTTGAGGATGAATATCAGCTACTTATTCTCAGTGGAGTGCTGGTAAATATTTAATAACTGGCTGTCTGGGGAGGATGGGGGTGAGTGGGATGCATGGCTTTGTGTATTTGTGTATTTCCGTGTTGTCAGTACTTCTACCACAGTTGACTTCAAGCTACCAATGCCAATGTGAGGTCACTAAATGCTGAGTTGGAAAGAAATGGGCAGTAGTCCACCATTGCAGAGTGTTTCCAATGTACAGATGCAATACACATATATAACCTACAGGGCCTTGATAGTAGTATAATAATTAAGAAGTAGTGGGTTTGGAGTATTTTCCTTTCTTCAGTGGTCTCTCTTTCACACTTTCTGAGGGTGTTTTTATTTTCTACTTAATGACATTCCAAGTAAGGAAAAATTAAAAATTTAAATTGTTAGCATGAATTTTACCATTAATCTTTATATTGTGCAATTCCAGTTTTAAATGCAAATATAAGAGCATTCACCTCTATGAGTTAATGAGCACGTCTCCTCTGCTCCTGTGCATGCTCCATTATCCCATTGGTTTCACTTATAAGACACAAATTCAAAAATAAAGTCATGAAGAATTTCAAGACAGAGACAGCAGGGCATTGCCAAGCATGGAGCCCTTCCAAGCAGAGGCACAGTTGGCATTCCCTGGGTACAGGACTGGCAAATTCCTTACATCTGCTGAGCCTCAGAGGCCTCATCTATGAAACAGAGATTATGCCAGCTAAGCCACAGTGGACTGAAGGCACTGATATCTGTATGGCACAGAGCAGGATGCTTGGCATGCAGTCTATGCTCAGTTAATTGGAAAGCTTATTATTAACATAATTATCATAATATTGATGGTGTTCTCCTTTATAATCTGTAAGGTCTTCCTTACATTGTCAACATTTTCTTCCTTGACCTATCTTCCTTTCTGCATTATAAACTCTTTGAAGGTAGAGATTAGATCTGTTGCCATCGAAGTCCCTATCGTGCTTCCTGCAAATTTTTACATGTCCCTGGCACTCAGGAGGTGTTTATGACCTTGATCTTTGTATGATTTGGACTTACTGACAATAAGCATCTGTGTCATAATATGATGGTCCCCAAAATGAGGCTTAATTGGTAACATTCACAGGAAGAAAAAGAATATAAACTTAGACTTTAACAGGAGTCAGTTGTAATCATGGTGAGGGTGGGGAAAGCATATGATTCCAGGTGTTTTGGTTTAAGGAAAGTGGCCTCTCTCTGTCTCTTCAAGGGGACTTCTTGAAGTAATGGGAAGGGATGAGTTCCAAGCCTCATTTAAGTAAAAGAGGCCCCAGGGATATTAACTCTGGCCCATAATAATCTGTCCCATTGCTAACTTCCTTCACACCTACTTTCTGTTCTGCACGATTAGGACATTATTACAGTAATGTTTCTTTCCACTAATTGGTTGTGTATATGCTTCCTGTCCAACATATTATAAGATCCTCATGGGTTATAAGATATCATGTACTTCTTTTGAATGCACATGAAAAGTAGCATGGTACTAGGCACATAGTAAACAATGCACTTTATTGTAGTATTGACCTTGATCCAAACTGCCAAGGTTCCCTGGAGAGCTGAATGTGAATTACAATTGCTTTTTATAACTCCTACAAGCCCTCAACCAACTGGCAAAGAATCCTGGTAGCCCGGCAGTGTCAGGCAAGGGCCTTTATTTGCTTTCTTTCCGTACCTTACACCTCTTTTCCGATGTCTCCCAGACTCTCTGAGGACTGTCCCCCTACAGTCCCTCTTCTGCCATGGAACTTAGGAAACCACACAGCTGTAGACTCTACTTGTTTGAATGATGATTTCTTAACAAACCCTTCAGACCAGTGTCCATAAGCCATGAAATATTACCAAATGATCATCTGTACTAGGCTTCTGAAACTCATCTCAGCTCGAGTCCCTCAGGCTGGCAGGCACTTGTAGAAAGGAGCTCACATTGCCCTGGCTCTTGCTATTTCTGTTTTGGAGGCTGTCAGATGCCTTGAGCCTGTGGGCCAGTCAGTTCATTATTTTTAATGAGCGCAAAATTCACCGAGACATTAAAATAAAATAAAACACCAGTGGGCAGTCTTGGATGTTCCATCCAATTGTTGCTTTAGTTCTTTTTTCCACAGGATTATTCAAGAGGATGAAAAAAAAAAAGGCCAGTCCTACTCACTCCTGCCAATTTTATCCTAAGTAGATTTGGCATTGTAAAGCTAGCACACCCTGAATATTCTTTTTTCTTTCACGTCCCGGTGGGCTGCTGCCGAACATTTCTGTTAAAAATGACATTACTTGACTTATCAAATGTTTGAACATTATCTACTTTTTGGATATAATAAAGACATATTGGATATCCCAATACCATGGCGCATATCAAGAATAACAATCAGAGGAAGACAACTATTTTCAGAAAAGGGTGTAATGAAGTTATTTTAAAACACAAGGCAAATGCAGTTATTTTGATAAGAAATTTTTTAATTGATCAATCTGTGGCTATTACTAAAGACTGTTATAACTATATTAGAGGTTACTTATATTATCATATATTGTAGAAGGTCAGTTGATGGTGAAGCAGACACTGAACAATGGTCCCCATTAAGCTGATTTCATGGATATTTTCATCTTCTGGCCATATGGATTTGAAATTACTCTGGGCTCTTTTTTTGAAGAAGGAAGTGAACAGATGAATGATGACTCTTTTATTACTCAACATAGCTTGTGTTTGTGGAAGACAAAGTTCATCAAGTTGTTTTAAAGAAAAACAAGAGTGTGCCAAATGTAATTTGTTGAGGGCTCAAGCATTGTGAAATTATGCCTAACTGAAGTTTGTAATTTCTGCAGGTAATCGCTCTAGCAGATGCAGTGGAGGAAAACCAAGACAATCTGTTCCAGTCATTCACCAGGCTGAGAAGTGCCACCCATTTGGTGATCCTGCTGATCGGGCTGTGGCAGAAGCTTAGTGCTGACCAGATCGCTATTCTGGAAGCGGCATTTTTACCACTGCAGCGGGATACTCAGGAGTTGGTAAGGACCCACAAGCCTGAAGTGGAAACAGCCCCTGTTACTGGGAGGATTGTGGTTTTAGGAAGATGTCACTTGGCTATCATATTTTCTAAGGTATCAAATGAAAGCTTGTTTTTGTTTTTAACCCAAATCCTGTTTTCTTTTTCTTTAAGCCATATAAAAATATCAAATAAAGGCCCTTTTTCTAAGGCTATTTTAAAAATAGGTGTATAGCCCATTTTTATGTGGTATCCAGTCTGTTTTTTATATGCTCTTCAATCACTTAGAGGCCAGGGGAACAGTCATTTGACCGCCTGAATGATGGCAGTAAACCTTCAGATTAGCTAATCCTTTCCTTTTCCGCCAGAGAAAACAGTTCACATTTTAATTTGTTCAACGTTCTTAAATTTAAGTGTCACTTCAGTGGTTACAGAGAACTGAGATAGCCTTGCTAAATGACAGAAATATTTTATTACAGTTATATACTTCTTTATATGGAGTTTATAAACCCTGCTACGCTTGATCTTCTGAATGAGAAGTTCAGAACAAAAAGGGGAAAAATGAGGGTTTGAATTTGGGGTTTTTGGTGAGGGGTTACTTAACAAAAACATCTAAGATCTTTTGAACTGTAAAGTTATTTATGACCACCAGGTACCATTTTGGGGGGAACTTTTTGCATGCTTTTATTTATAGAGAAATAATATACTTCTTGGAAATTTGAAACCCTGGGGCTTATTTTTTGTATTAGAGGAAACCATTTCAAGAAAAAAGTCATTTCAAATCCATTTTTAAAAACAGATATGAGAACACAGTACAAAATATAATAGTATTAAAACTAACATTTTTGAGTGCTTGCTAGGTACCAGGTGCTATTTTAAGTGTTTCACAAGCATTATCTCATTTAATCTAAAGCATGGCCTTGTAAAGTAGTTAAGGTACTGTTTTTATCCCTGTTTTACATTTGGGAAAGTTTAGGCTTTGAGAGCTACATATCTTTCTGAAAATAGTGGACAATAGAACCAGGATTTGGATCCAGGTCTCTCCTTCCGAAGCATGTTTTTAACTAGTACACTGTATTTTAGCGAGCACAGTCCTGAACAAGATTTTGAAAATCACAAGCCTTGTCAGTTGGATCTAATTTTCTATAGTTGGGTCAAAGGATTGTCAGATTCAAAAATAATCAAGCTATATTTTATATCCTAAATAAATTACTAATAAATGAATAGGAAAAAATTTAGAGTATACCATTTTTTTTGGATTGATAAAGTAAAATTACAGCTAAAATTGACCTTTGAGGAGCTAGAAATATAGACATTGTAATAATAGAAACTGAAGAATAGAATGGGGAGGATTATATGAATAAGAATGGTAACTGTCACTATGAACTCAGATTTAGTAGCCAAAAAGACTTGGATGTTCTAAGTTCCTGGTCCACCCCTTAATGACAGAGTCCATCTGGTTAAGTTTCTGAACTCAGAATTCTAAGTCTCTGCTTCTATAGCTAAAAGATGGAAACAATAATAGGACCTACCCAGTATGTTGTAAGGAGAATTAAATGAGATAATGGAGTAGAGTGCTAATCATTATTATAAATGGTTTGTACATTTTATGTATCTTGTTTATAGTCCTCACTAAAGTCATTCAAGGTAGATATTCTTACCTTTCCATGGTTATTTGTCTTCTTGACTACTGGAGGGCAGGAATTACATCTTACTCAGGTTTACAGTCTCAGTACTTGGCACAATGCCTGACCATAGTGCAGTCAGTATTTGTTGGGTGAATGAATGAAGAAAAGGGTAGAAGCTAACAAGAGGTGACTTGGCGGAACTGATTGAGTGGCTATGATCTGGGGCATGAGGAAGCAGAGCAGGGCCAGCTGTATAATTTATAGGGCTCAGTGCAAAATGGAAATGCAGATCTAATGTTTAAAAAAGTTGGAAAAAGTGTTAATGTGCTATTAAAATAGGTACTAAAAACAAAGACTTTTACTTTCTTCTCATCAGAGTGTTTTTATTTGATGTTTTATGTTTCTGTAAATAAAAAAATTTTAAATTTAAATTGTTAGCATGAATTTTACCATTAATCTTTATAATGTGCAATGCCAGTTTTAATAGAAACATAGGAGCATTACACTCGTATGCAGAACTACCAAACCTATGCAGTTTGTACTTGGTAGCTCGTACGTGCAGACATGTTTTGTTCTGATAGAACTGTGCAATTGCTGCACACACTCACTTTATTTTACTTAACATGCACACATCTGCCAACACTCTCCACCTTTAGTTTACTGCTGAGTAAGGGAAGACCTAAGAGAAAAGGAGTGCTGTTACTCCATTTCCCTTTCCTTCTGTGTTACCATTTTCAGTGTAGGTGGTGGATAATATAGGGAAGTAACAGGAGTTTAACAGGCTTCCTTAGTCATTTGTTTTTTTGAATCTATTACCTTCTTTTTTCATTCAAAACAAATTCTGGTTCAAGTGAAAAGTCTCAGGGCTGTCAGTGTCTCAGCTTACTCCGTTTAGACGTAACACACCTCCCTCACACTGGCTGTGAGTCTCCTGGAGCTCCCACTCATCATGGGGCCATAGAAATCCTGAGCTCGTGGGCTGTGTGAATGGGACAGAAAGGAGGGAGGATTGCATGCATGTTGTGCATGTCTTCCCTTCTCACACATGCTTCATTGTCCCATCAAACCTTGCTTACAAAACGCAGGTTCAAAAACAAAATTATTAAGAATTTCAGGATGGTCACAACAAAGCATTAAACTGTGTCCGGGGCCCTCCTGAGCATGGGGCCCTCCTGAGCATGGCACTTTATGCGACTGCACAACTCGTATGCTCCTGAAGCCAACCTTGAAGTGTGGTTGGAGCCAAAGGAAGAATTTCCTAGAAATAAAGGTTCTCAAAGTAGGAATTGAGTCTCAAGAGAGATTGTGGTATTTCCAACTCCAGATATCTTTAAAAACAGCCTCCTTTTGCTGGGCATTTGTAAGTATGTTCATCCCTGCAGGCAGGTGAATGCACTGAGCATCATTTCAAAGCCCATTTCTGTCTTGCCTCTGTTCTGTCTGTCATACCTCTCAAAACATGTAGGGGAAAATTCTTTCAACTCTCTTCTGAATTTGGTGAGATTAGTTGTTGTATATATTTGTTATGTCTATTGAAGTCATTAACGAGACAGGACATTTGATAAAGACATACCTTGGAGAAGAATGAATCAAAAAAGACATTTTAATACTGCCTGTTATGCTCTTCATCTTTAATCAAGTTGTGGTATTCACTTTGGACTTACACTGTTGAGCCAGCTTATATATCTCGACAAAAAAGGAATCCCTTTTCATTCTTTAAGACGTACGTATGCAGTATGTGGTTTTGACATGCTAGTTCACAATCCTCCACATTGTGCTTTAGACCTCACAAATAAATGTTATGTGATGGGTGTCCCACTGAGATGTGAAAACGAAGAATGCAAACCTGAAATAACTGGGAAGGAGGGTGAGGCAGGGAAGAAAGGAGTCTCTGACTAGAATGTTGAAAATACATCCCATATTGAAGTTATTATGATACCACAAAAATCTGAATGTAATTTAAATGGTTTTGTTGAGAGTGGATGGCAGAGTACATGTGTGAGGGGGAGAACTTTAGATGTGGACAAAATTTTCAGAACAGTCTCTCAATTCTAGGTCAGATGTCCCCACAAGTATTGAGAGGTAGAAGAAAGTACTCAGAAGATGTTTTATTTATGTTTCAAATAGCACTGCATAATGGTTTGTTGTATTGCTATTTAGATGGCATGTGTTACAAGGTAGGCTAAATGCTATAGTCAACTCTGGAATATTTTGTTCTTAATGGCATCAGCTTCATAAAGCAAAAATAATTAGAATTTATTATTGCTAATGTTCTTCACACTGTATTGTCAGTATTTAAAAAAATACCATTCTATTTGGAAAAGAATTCATCATTTTTTCCTTTGATCTGTCTCTGTAGCCCACTTTTGCCACCCCTTGCTACTATTTGAGGGCAAATAAATGCTGGTATTACACACTGCTACATGTGGTTTTTAACAGGTGATGGAAGTTATATATGCCCAGTGTGTTCTTGTACAGATACTCCCTTTCACTTTAAGGAAAACAGTAAATGTTCTATTTAGTGTCTCCAAAAAGAGCTCTTAAATTCAGTTCCATCAGAGGATTTGATAATATGTATTGTCCCTACCATTTTCCTGTGATGATGGAGTTTTGCCCAATATAATGTTCTATCAGAGTGCCTGATAGGGCAATTTTAAAACCAATTGATTTCTTACTTTTCAGGTTAGGGGCTGAGGATATTTCAGAGTATTTGAATTCTCAGGGCAGCATTTAAGCACGCCTCTACTAACCCTCTATCTATATTAGGTTCTATGGAAAATACTATCTGTACTTAGGCCAGCGAGGGCCATGTTACTGTTTGAGTCTGAGAGAGTGTTTACTTGTGATATTATACACATCCCCCTCCTTTGGTGCTGTAACAGAAGCCAAAAGCTGCAGAAATACTACATGCCTCAGGACTGCCCTAAGAAGACAAATCTTTTATCCAGGAACTTTTTCATTCAGTAAATATTTGAGCATCTGCTATGTTTCAAGCAGTGTTCTAGGCACTTAATACACCTCAATAAACATAACAGACTTAGATCCATCCTTTGTGGGTCTACCTCAACATTGCAAGCAAACATATTCTAGTCATATTCCACCATAAACGTATTGGCTGTCTAATACGGTAGCCACTTGCCATATGTGGCTAAATTGAAATTTAAATAAATTAAAGTGAAGTAAAATTAAAATCTCAGTTCCTCAGTCTCACTCGCTATATTTCAACTGCTCATTAGCCACATGTGATGAGAGGCTACCACACTGGGCAGTGCAGAAAGTTCTGTTGCGTAGCACTGTCGGTCATTAAGAGAGAAAGGGTTAACAAGTTTAGTACATTTTAACAAGTTAGTGACAGTAGGGTAGGACACCATCATTCAGTTCTGCCGTGTCTTTATTAGCAGCTCTTATTTCTGGTATCCTGCCATCAGCCTGGTCATATGTGCAATAACCAGACACTCTCTCAGCAATAAGAAACTTCTCTAGGGAGATGTATGCATCTGCCTGAAGGGGAGGCATGAAGCTGGCACAAGTGCTGCTATTCCCCGGTCACATGCTTTGGTAGACATTGTCATCATTGTGAATTCTTTCCTGTTGAGCGTGCGCATGGCCTCAGAATCCTTGAATACAGCATTCTAGGTAGTCACTGCCACTTGGAGTTGGTGTGTGGATGTTGGTAGGTGGTATCACCTTGTGCTCTTCCCGATCTCTATATAGATCTGCTTCTCATTTTCCTAGCAAACAGCTTAGATGACTAAGATCCATTAAGATGAAGTCCAGTGGATGGCAAGAGGAAATGGCCATCTTAGACTTCTGCTTTAAATGTTCATTTGTGTTGCAACCGACTCCACAGGAATCTCTAGCAAAAGGAGCAACAGTGCGCTGGTTTTGGGTCCTGATTTCATACAACCCTAGAGTTGGAAGAAATATTGGCACATTGTACAGCCTTTTGCCTGACTTTTTCTTTTCTTTCAAAGTGCATTTAATATCTTTAGTAGATGTTATCTACTATTTGAAGAAGAAAAGCTTTATCATCTTCTTAAGGATTTAAAAGCTACCTTCCGTAGTATTAAACTTGAAAATCTCCTGGGAAAGTTAGGATGGGAATTTATATCAGTGGAGGAAGGAGATTTGGACCTTCAGCCTACTTTTTGATTGATTATTCCTTTACAAACTGATATGGAAAGAGAAACTTATTTTTAACATGTTCATGTGAGAAAACAGATGTTTATGATAGGAAATCCTGTTGTGT
Source organism: Smutsia gigantea (assembly GCA_032199065.1). NCBI lineage: Eukaryota > Metazoa > Chordata > Mammalia > Pholidota > Manidae > Smutsia > Smutsia gigantea. The sequence goes on from JAVSCE010003876.1 coordinate 71,186, forward strand.
GGAGGGACTTATCAAGGCTCCCTTACAAGGCTTGAAGACCTCTACGTCACAGGTCAGATTTGATGTATGGGCTATTGTGCCTCCTGTCTGGATTGAGCGATGACTGAGATGGCTAATCATTACTGTTATTAATGGCCCCTTCTTAAAAGGCAAGCAAAAAGAGGAAGTCTGGTATCAGGATCGAGCCTGCCTTTATGATGGTTAAAGGATCATCACAGTTAGAACTGTCTATGGGAACGTAGTATAGAATATAAATATTTTGGTAATTCCCATGATCGGAGCCAGCAATATAAACATGAAAGAATTAGTTTCATGTTCATAATGGCCATGTATACTATGTTGTTGCTAGTTAGATGCAGACTGGTGCTATGTAGTTTGTACTGTGTCGTTGCTAGTTAGATGCAGACTGGTGCAATGGTGAATATTCTATGTCACCGTAGTGGAATATAACATATCATCAAGCCTTTCTGATCACTTGCTTGCTGTTTTAAAAATTGAAATAGTTGAAATACATCAGAATAGGAGCCACATAGAATACAATGTACAAGTGATGATAGGTGATTTTTAAAGCTTTCATTACATATATCAAAAATGAAATAGTGCCTTTATGGTCATATTTAATATTATTTATGCATTTAAGAATAAAAGAGACTGAATAAATGAACAAAGAATTGATTAATTGAAGATTCAGTCTCGCAGTATGCCACCCCAAATCCTTTGTGAAATACGGTGTGATTTAAGTAAAAGTAACCAATTAAGTTAACTCGCACAACTACAGGACAATAATGATCCTCTCCTCTTCCTAATGCTTACCAATGGGATTCCTGGCTGGAAATGTATTTATAAATAGTTCAATTTCCTTAAAGTGCCTTTATCCAACCTAGCCTGAGTCTGTTAGTTATAAAGAGATGATTTTGACATTTCTGGGCCATTGCATTCTTTTAGAAATGTACCTACGGACACTGGGGACTCCTTCCTCTAGACCAGTGCGCCCAGTGCCATGACCACACCTAGAGCTGCAGCTCCAGGCTTGGCTGGCCACTCTGGTTCATTTGAAAATGTTTCTGAGAAACCCCCATGACTTGCATCCTTGTTATTCTACCTGGCTTTCTGTGGTGGCATTTGAAGAAGCCTTTCTGTCCATGTTGCTATTCCCTGCATGTCACTGCTAGACTCAGACCACTGTTCTCACCACATCCAGCTGCTTACGTACACTCCCAGGCCCTCTTTGCACCTGGTTCAGTCTGGACTCCAGTGCCAGGCATTCAGGACTTTGAGTCACTTGGCTTTACCCTATCTTCTTTCTGAAACTTGTTTTCTGTGACTCGCCAGCTCCTCTGCACTGTTCTGGGAGAGCCGACTTGCCATGGGTACACAACACCTTCCCATCTTGCCCGGGCTAGTAGTGCCTTTTTCTTCGTCTAAAATAGTGTCCTCTGTTTACCCCTTGATCCACCGTTTCAAAAAGGCAGTTCATTTTTCATTTCCTTCTTAGTTATTCTGGCTTCCATTCTCTTACGAATTTCACTTGAAAGCATGACATAATTTAGTTCTCATCAAATACTCTAAATTTTTAGTCTGTGTCTTGTATTCCAATAAATATAAGGACAGATACTTCTATGTCTCCACAGAATTATAGTTTAAATTAAGCATATAGTCTGGTATAAAGACCTGGAGATTGCTGCTACCCCGTTTATTTTCATAATGTTTCCCACAATTCCAGATTCTCCTCTACCAACTGTATTTTTTTTTTAATCACTTTTTAAAAGGGAAGTGTTCTACTTCCATTTTGTACCACACTTTTATCTGCAAGCAGCCTCAAATATTTTTGGGTTCTATAAGAGCAAAACCTGATCTCTCTTGTACAGTTGGTAAAAGATATATCTTTTAAAAGAGAGATTGATAGCCAGACCACTACACATATATGTTTATACATATATTCATTCACATGTCCTGTAATTCAAATCAGTAAAGAGAAAAATTTTCAATCTCACAGTAATAAATATATGCAAGTGAAAACAACTATTAAGTACACTTTACCTATATTGATTTGGCCAAATTTGGCAATAAATATTACTGACAGACATGTAGAGAAAAACAGACCCACCTATTTCTGATACAGTCTTTCCAGAGAGTCTTCTAGGAAGAGGTGGGGTCGTAAAACTAATCCAGTGCTTGGCACTGGTAATCTAAGTTAATGCACTGGAAGAAGTAAACTAAAATCCATTTGGTACCATAATGTTCATATTTACAATTATGAACTACTGAAAATAACCTAATGCTTATCATTGGAAAATATAACGTATGGCATATCAATTGAATAGAATATTATGTCAAACTGGGCTTCAATTCCCTTTCTGAGCAAATACTTAATTAGCTCTGTGTCCTTAAGCAAATGGAACCCTCTAAGCATTGTTTCCTAATCTGTACAGTGGTGAGCTAGATCAGAACTGGTTGTACGTTGAAGAGAGGTGAGGTGAAAATGAGCACTCAGATTTGATTTCACCTCATATTGCTACTGAACCAGTAAACAAACAGTACAGAGGAAGAACATGACATTTTAAAAGTGAGTGAACTTGGCTTTCCACTGCGAGGCGTGCCTGGAGTGTGATGGAAAACACAGTGCAGAGAGAGGAATCTGCCAGGCAGAGGTGCTCAGAACAAGAGGCTCACTGCCTTTTGCACAGTTGCGCTGGGAGAGGGGCCACGTCAGCATCTGAGGAGCTGTTACACATGGAAAATTTCTTTTTACATTTCAGGTATATTCTTTCCTTTACTATCCTTTTTTTTTTTAACTGAATAATCTGGCTTTCATTAAGTTTGGCTATGGCCTGGTATATCAGATTTAGTGAAACACAATAAACACTGAATAAAAAATATACATAATAAATAAGGTTTTTCTTCCTCAATATGACATATCCAAACTCTTCTTAAACAAAGTAAGTAAAAATCACATTGCTTGTTCGCTCTCGTTGGACTGGACCACCTGCTGGGCCTCCCTTGGGCATCTCCACCAGCATTTGCACATTCAGGGCTTGGGTGTTCAGTCATGCCGTCTGGAAGACCAAAATGCCACTGCTACTGCTATCACCACTACTGAGGTGCTAAACTATGTTTTAAAATACTGCATTACACACATGACCTCATCTGGAAATGGCCTGTCCAAAGTGTGCAGGTGTTATGAAGACACTGTTTATATACTTCTTAAGACACTTGTGAGGACTAATTGAGATAATGTATATAAAAGTGCCAAATGTGGTGCTGGGCATATGACAGTCATCTAAGAATTGGTAGCTATTTTTATTGTATTTCAGCAGTAGAATGCCTTCCATTCATTGTAAATTACAGCATTATTTTATGGCCCATCTAGAAAAAAAGCACTGCCAATTAAACTATGACAGTGTTTTTTGTCACTTAAATTTTTAATAATTATTGAAAGGGTTCTTTTACCCTTATTTTAGACACATTTTATCATATATTATTCTTATGCCTGAATAATAAAGACATAAGCAGCATAAGTTGATTGGTTAAGGTATTCCTGAAACTTGTTCACAACCAAAGATTGATTCTTTTAAGTCACCTTTTAACTCCAGTACATTGTGATCCATGTTTTTCAGCACAGTGGTGTCTTGTGTGCCATGAATAGTGTTGATGATGTGGAATTTAAGGGCATGCCACTGTTGCCTTCATGATTTTTTTTCTGAGCCTCTGATATCCATTCTAAAAATTTTCCTTTGCCTAAACTCAACACTTCAATTTTTTTTTTCTCCGTTGAATCTTATGTCGCTGGCAGTTAAGCAGCATCTGTGCAGAGTTAACAGGAAATTTTAGGAAAACTGTTTTAACAATAGCCCTGCATGATACATTAATTAATCGAACATCTATTCCAGGGATTTGACAATTTCTTCTTTTTTGGTTGTATTGTTTGGCATAGAATAGTAATCTGTATGCATGTACCTCAGTAACAAAACATAACACATCTCTTCTATCTGTATCTTCTTGTTTTACATCCTGGAAAGCACTTAGCTTTTGTTTTGCAAGAAACATGGAATTGCTGTTTTTCTTCGGTCGTGAATATGTATTTCACTAATTTCGAGTCTATACTTGCAACTGCTCTATTTCCATGCCTTTCTGTGCACACAGCATTTTTGTTCAATGATGAGTCATAATGTCATTTTAAAAGATATCTTAAGTGACAATCAGTTCAGTGAGTGAGTATGACCACTTCACATATGTCAGTTGAAGTGACATGAACAGCCTGGACAAAGACTGTGCATACAGAGGCACTGACACTGATAGCAAACCTGAGCCAGAAGCCAGCAGTTGTTAGCTGCCCCTTAGACACATCCTTATTGCAGAGATATTAAAATATGAAAAAAAAAGGCTTGGAATTAGTGGAACATAATTGTTCTGTCAGTGACTGATGGAAGTTGGTAGATTAATACCCCAGCTCCTTCACCCTTCCAGCTGGGAAAGTCCAAGGCACATTGTGCACGGTTTTCCAGAGTAGTCCAGCAGGATCCCACCCGTTGCCTATGATGGTAACTCTTCACAGCACAACAGTGTTTTGGCACTTCCCCCCGCGTACTTTTAAATCAGCTTTCAGATAAGCTACGTGCACTCACATCCTTGTCTCAGGACTATTAGTTCCCACAGATGGGGACATAAGGGTCACACAGCTAGAAAACAGCAGAGGCAGGATTTGAATCCAAACTATGAGGCCTCACAAACATCTGATTCAGTGGGAGAACTTTCAACCATGTGATTATATTGAAGTTTTACTCTTCTCCAATTTGACTACTTCAACAAGGATAAGTATAAATTATATTTTATACTTATGTCTACCTGTGTTGGCTTGTATACTAGAACCTGCTGGCAAATTTAATTAACTTGAGGTTTGCCTCCACATAGCACTAAAGTGAACTCAAACCATATAATTGATTTTTGCCCAAAAATTGATGGGAAGTTAACCTTATTCTATAAACAAGTGTAAAGAACTCTCTGTCTTGAATAATTTTATTATTTGACAGATAATTCTTGATGTTATTTTAAGAATGGGGCTAAACAAAATTGTTCCTAAAGTACTTTTTCTTTACTTCTCTCTAAATACATTACATTTCTGCATCATTAAATTTTTGTATACATTCTTATGTTATCATTTGAGTGAAAGCTACTTGAAGGTAAGATCTATATCTGATTCACCTTTTTTAACCTCACATTATTTACCATAATCAGTTAGCTCCAAGTAAATATTTTAAAATAAATAAATTACTATATGGACTCAAACTAGTGTTTTACTAAAGGAACAAAGACATTTGAAATTAGGATCATCACAGGGATAAAGATACCATCTCGTAAATCACTACTACTGAGAAATTCGTGCTGCTATATTACTGTTAGCTTGATTGCTATGAAAAATGACACTAACATTGAATGATATGCAACTCAGTCACTTCAGATACCATTCTAGATACTTTTTCTGCAGACCTGAATGCTATTTGAAAGAAAATAGAAATAGAAATCTAGTGTGTGGACCTTTGCATAGCTGTTTCAGATCCATTAATGGCACTAACCAAGAAAGAAGTAGATAGGCACATATTAAAACAGTGAAGCTTCTGGGTGGTCCTGAAAAATCCATACCAATTAAAGGGAGGAGAGGAAAAACAGAAAGAAAAGGATCCTGTACTGCTTTATACTTAAATTAGTGGTCATGTGTTTTTGAACATATTTTCCTGAGTTTGGTCATTCCTGTTTTTTATAATTGTTAAGAACACAACATTGTCAGGGGAAGAGTTGACACCTTTAGTTTTTTCACGTGGTTCTTCTCTTGTCCTAGCTTAAATAAAGTTTTCCCCAGACTCTGTCAGATACATGGGTACTTGGAGAGTCTGTGACCCCATGTGTCTTATGATTCCATAATTGTCATAGTGCTGCAGGTATTCTCAATGAGTCCTTAACATGAGCATCTATAATGCAGATTCATTGGAGTTAAGTGTAACCATTGTTATGTTTTCAGAGTGTGTGTCCCAATGCCGTTCCTAGGTGTCAGTTTGGGCAGGTGTTTGAATGTCCATTCCAGTAGTCTATGCAGGTGCTAAATGCCTTGGTGGATTCTTTTAAAGAAAAGCCTGGCCCATCCAAACTAGCAGAGATCACAATGCTTTTGGATTATGCAGTGAAATTTTATTATATGCAGATTATACACTTGGATAAAGAAGCTGATTTAAATTTTGGTCCATGAATATGTTAATTATGCCCATAAATTTCCTGGGGGAAGACTTAATATATTTTCTAAACCCCAAGTTAGTAAAAGGAGCCTAGGATGATCTGGTGATAGTAGATTGAAAGACACACAATGAAATAGGGAAGAAGTGTTCCGTAGCCTAGTGGTTGAGAGCATGGAATTCAGAGCCGTACTGCCTTGGATCGCCTTACAGCCCCACTTTTAATGATTGTCACTTGCAGTGAAATACTTTATACCTAGAGCCTTAGTCGGAAGTCACAATACCTTCCTCACAGGATAATGGTAAGAATGAACTGAAATAGTATTTGTAAAATTCCTAGCACATTTTCTAGCACATAAAAGGTTCTAAATCGTTTTTGCTCTAGTTGCTGTTTCTGTTATTTCTGCTGCTATTATTCACGGGAACCAGCCCAGAAAAGGTAAACTTTGAGAACTTTCACAAGAAAGAATAATAGCATGGAATTAAGTACCTATAATTCCTAAATTTGTCTCACATCTGCATACCTGGCAAGGGAAATTATTTTTCTGGTATTAACTGATGAGGAAACAGAGACCCAGAGAACTAAAATACTTTTCCTAGAGACACACGACATGTAAGGAAAGGTGCCACAATTCAGCCTCGGTCTTCTGACTTCTAGTCTGATGCACTGTGACCCATGCTGCCTCATACATACAGATACATAAGCAAGCATAAGTCATTATTGTGTGAGAGACAGTGAGGATGTTAGGCCAGGCTAATGTCCTTATGGGGAAAACAGCATCAAACTTAGGATTTACTTTCCTGGGCCTCCACTGTCCCTGGATCTTGACTCGGCAATCTCTATCTGGTTAGCTTTCTTGTCCTTTCAAAGAAACGATTTTTATACATCTTTTCCTGGTTGTTCTCTTTAGGATGATTGGTCCAAATTATCTACCATCACCAGAAGCACCTCTCTGGAATCTTCATTATCAATTTCATTTTCCAGTTTTAATTTTTTTTCAGTTGCTTCAGAATAGTGCATGTGACTGGAAGCTTTTGCTGAAAGCATCTTAATGCTGAGTCGAGGGAATTGGCTCCTTGGGGTATCATTCACGTTTTATTTTGTTTTAGCACTGAATTATGGCTCTCCAGTATCAAATTTCATGATAACTCAGGTAATCTACTTTGGGTTCATTTATCTAAGGCATTGGGGTCAAATGCAAAGCATAAGCTTAAAAAAACAGGCGTAGAAGAGGTTGGTTTGAAGCAGCCTTGTGCTTTCTGCTTGTATTGGGCTAAACGCTATGAAGATTGCTTGGTTTCTGTTTGTCAAAGAGGTTTTAGATTTTCATCTAATAGGAAAAAAAGTGTTTCATTTTTCACAAAGCAGTGTTCATAAGCCCAGCACCCTGTTTGTTCTTTCGGTTGAAACCTGAATTAGATTTTTATAGCTTTTGAATCATAACAAAGAAAGAGAACTCCAAAAGTCCAATAAATTACTTTAGTTTAAAATGAAAACGAGTCATATCAGGGAGTGCTTCATTTTATTAGTAATGGATTTAAAAAGTTAGAGCTGATTTTTTTCAATGCTTTATTTGACAAAAAACTATTGAAAATAATTTTAAACTCATTAAGATGCCACACAGGCCATAATCGTGGATTCATTTTTTTAATTTCATTTTATTTTGTTTTAGGTTCAAAGAGCTGTTTCACTTTTCAAAGGTAAATAGCTCAACATTTTGAACCATCTTCTGCATGAAAGGGAGTTTTGCTGAATATAATCTATTTCTTTAGAAATACTCTGAACCTAGATAAATCCTGAAAAATGCTTGTATCTTCCAAAATATATAATTTACAACTAAAGTACTAAGTTTTATTTGTTCGTAGGTTTATAATGACCCTTCATGTGACTATTTTTAGCTTATCTTGGCTGCTAAGTATAATATGATATAATACAATATAAAGTAATAATAACCATATGGCTTTGTAGAGCAATCATAAATACCAAAGACTTTTCATTGTGAATCCTTTACATCTGTTTAAGAGGAAATTTATTTCTTTTTGATACAAATTTTTTCCAGATAAATGAATATGGTGTAAAGGCTATTTTGCCTTTAAATGTGTCATGTAAGACAGGCCATTTATGAGTCTCCTCTTCTCAACCGAAACCTGGGCTGTGGCTACATCTCCATTTGTTCCTTTAGACCCATCTCCTTTGGGGTTTTTTTCACCTTTTTTTCTCCACATTAGAGTTAATTGTGGGTACATTTGGTAATAAATGACATTTTGTGTTTTTTCTTTATATAACTACGATTAAGGATATAGTAGTGTTTCTGTTATAAACATAAGTTTGCAGAAGTTTACAGTTTGAATAAAAGTTTAAAGATGTTACTCTGCACATTTGATTTCAATGGTATATTTGTATTTTCTGATTTTAAAAAAGTAGGATTAAATATTCTATTCTGTAGTATCTTCCACTTAAGTTTTCTAAGTGCCCTCCCATTCATGTAAGAGTGGCATGCAAATACTGTTCTTCCTGTTATGGAGGTCTCAGATGTACCGCACATAGATTGATTTATCTAAAGTTGTACAGTGAAGGGGCAGTTGAGGTGAGTGAGGTTAAGTCAGAACCCAGAGCCTAGAGGCCGTTGTATTCAACTCTGTAGTTTAAATTCACACGTAGCATTAGACTACTCTTCCAGCTTATTTTTTAAAATTTAATTACATTGGTTGATACCCTAGGAAATTAACTTCACAAACTTGGTCAAACTTTCTGTTTCTAATAAGCCACTTGTACTGGTATTTAGGCTTATCTAGCAGGGCAGGTAGAATCTCTGCTGTGGCTGTCTGGTTTCTGGACAGCAAGAAGCACAGCTCAGTTGACTTCAGTCAGGAGAGGAAACAGACTAGGAGATGCCAAGGCCTTGAATTTAAAAAGCTGGCTTATAGAAATGGGGCATCTGGGGCCAGCATGGTGTACAGGAGCCTCTACACAGGCAGGTGCAACACAAAGCAGAGGACTGGAGAGCCATTTGGGGGATGCATGCAGCAGGCAGCTTGGCGTTGGAGACGTCAGGCAGCAGGGCCATAGCAGTTGGGTCCAGTTCCTTGGAGGGTTTGGCAGGAGCAAGGCAGTCCAGTCCATCAAGGTGGGACCCTTTCGTAGGCTCCCAACATTAGGGTTCAGTCGAAGAACTAAGACAAAAGTGAAGTTACCACATGGAGTAGAGCCTAGACCTTGGGAACAAAGGAAAACCCCAATTATCAATACTAGACTAGAAAATGAGGTACAAAAAGACCGAATAAGTAAGTGAATTTCTAATACTGACAAGGGCTGTGAAGAAGATGAAACAGAGTAACATACATTTAAACTGATTGATTGATTTACACATTTATTTATTTATTTATTTAACTTTACACCTGCCATTGTTTTCTAAAAGCTACACATGGGTTAACTGGGACTTTACGAGTTAGGCTGTGCATTTGAGAACTAAAATCAGTTCTTACTGAAGAGCTCAGGCTTAGTAATTTCTTCCTTTCCAGACATTTTTTTAGCATAATTTTCCAAAAACTAAGATTTACTTTCACTCTCACAATCAGAAAAGGCAAAATGACTAGTACGAATGGTATTCAGCTTTAAAGGATAAAGATTAGGTATGTGCATGTGGGGTGTGTGTGCGTGGATGTGTGTTTAGACATTAGAACTGAATATTAGACTTGTTAATTTAAGAGCTGAAGATAAAGGTGGTGGAGTCAAACACCAAAAGGTGATTAAAATACTTTACCTTTAAGATACTCTCACACATGAGATTCTAGATTTTTCCATAGTTCTATTTTACATTTCATCAGGTAAATATGGTACATGTTTGATCAATGAATTATCACACTATGTTTTTATTTAACAGAAGTTTCATTTCAAAGGCTTTCATAAACATTCCTTTTTATTATCATATTTGAACTTATGTAGCAATTCAGGCCCTCCAAATAATAACCCTACATTTTAGTAGCAATCTTTCTGAATTATTGGCATCATGCTTCATTATATTAAAGAAATATTCAGAATTCCGGGAAGATGGCGGTGTGAGCAGGGCGGCAGAAATCTCCTCCCAACACTATATTTATCTACAAAAACACAGAAAATACATCTATTCCTAAAAGAGAGACGAGAATACACAGGAAAGCGCACAGCGTGCAGCTACACCCGAGAGGACTCGGCACCCCAAGAGGCGGGTAAGATATGGAGCCGCGACCCGGCGGGACCCGAGCCCTCCCCCACCCCAGCGCACCGGCGGGAGGAGAGGATTCAGAGCCAGGAGGGAGTGGAAGTACACCCCGCGAAGTAGCCAGCCCCGGTGATCTGCGCGGGGACCGCTGACCCACATTGCGCAGTACAGCGGAGATTGGAGAGACAGAGGGGCAGGATCTGAGCCGGGAACGCGCCAGGGTGCTTGCAGCAGGCTCTCGGGAAGGAAAAAAAAAAAAGCGCGTGCTTTCTTCAGCGGTCGTAAATAGACAGGAGCCCAGCGGAGGAACCGGATCGCCCCAGTACACGTAGCCTAGCAGGCTGGGAGTCCTGGGGAGTTTCAGACGCCTTAGCTGGCAACTGAGGAAGCATAGCCATACTTAACACTTCTCAATGAGATCAACAACCTCCTATTCGTTCCCACCCCTGCCCGAGCGATAAAGGGCCCTGCGGAGCGGCACAGTCACAGCTGTGGAACAGTGGGGCAATAGCGCCACCTAGACATTCCCACAGAATCTACGTCCGGTGGGCAATTTTTGTTTTGTTTTGTTTTTTTGTTTTGTTATTGTTTTTTCTTTTCTTTCTTTTTTCTTTTTTTCTTTCATTCTTTCATTCTTTTTTTTCTCTTTTTTTTTCTTCTCTTTTTAAAGTCTTAAAGAGCCCAGCTGACATACGTGGCAACTATCAATGACCAATTCTATAGCCATGAAAAGACAGAGGAATATGCTTCAGACCAAAATCAACCAGACAACCCCAGAGAGGGAGTCTGAAGGGATGGAAATGCACAGCCTCCCTGAAAAAGAATTCAGAATAAAAGTCATAACCATGCTGATGGACCTACAGAGAAATGTGCAAGAGCTGAGGGAGGAAATGAGGGAACTGAGGAAAGACAATGCAGAAATCAGACAAGCGATCAACGGGCTTAACAGCAGAATGGATGAGATGCAAGAGACTGTTAATGGAATAGAAATCAGAGAACAGGAATATAGAGAAGCTGAGGCAGAGAGAGATAAAAGGATTTCTAGGAATGAAAGAATATTAAGAGAACTGTGTGACCAATCCAAACGGAACAATATTCGCATTATAGGTGTACCAAAGGAAAAAGACAGAGAAAAAGGGATAGAAAGTGTCTTTGAAGAAATAATTGCTGAAAACTTTCCCTCACTGGGTAAGGAAGTAGTCTCGCAGCCCACCGAAGCTCATAGATCTCCCAACACAAGGGACCCAAGGAAGACAACACCAAGACACATAATAATTAAGATGGCAAAGCTCAAAGATAAAGACAGGGTATTAAAGGCAGCTAGAGAGAGAAAAAAGATCACCTACAAAGGAAAACCCATCAGACTATCATCAGACTTCTCAACAGAAACCTTACAGGCAAGAAGAGAATGGCATGATATATTTAACGTTATGAAACGGAAGCGCCTCGAACCAAGAATACTGTATCCAGAACGATTATCATTTAAATATGATGGAGGGATTAAACAATTTCCAGATAAACGAAAGTTGAGAGAGTTTGCCTCTCATAAACCACCACTACAGGATACCTTAAATGGACTGCTCTAGATGGAAGCACACCTAAGGCTAAAAAGATGTCACCAGAGAAAATAAAATCATAGCAAAGAAAGCAGACCATCCAAATACTAACTAAAGGCAAAGAATAAAACACCTATTATAGAAAGAATGGAGGAGGAGGAATAAGAAGGAGAGAAATAAAGAAACATCAGACTGTGTTTACAATAACTTAACAAGAAAGTTAAGTTAGATTGTTAGATAGTAAAGAATCAACCCTTGAACCCTTGGTAACCACGAATCTAAAGCCAGCAATGGCAATAAGTACATACCTATCAATAATCACCCTAAATGTAAATGGACTGAATGCACCAATCAAAAGACACAGAGTAACAGAATGGATAAAAAAGCAAGACCCATCTATATGCTGCCTACAAGAAACTCACCTCAAATCCAAAGATATACACAGACTAAAAGTGAAGGGATGGAAAAAGATATTTCATGCAAACAACAAAGAGAAAAAGCAGGTGTTGCAGTACTTGTATCAGACAAAATAGACTTCAAAACGAAGAAAGTAGCAAGAGATAAAGAAGGACATTACATAATGATAAAGGGGTCAGTCCAACAAGAAGATATAACCATTATAAATATATATGCACCCAACACAGGAGCGCCAGCATATGTGAGACAAATACTAACAGAATTAAAGGAGGAAATAGACAGCAATGCATTCATCTTAGGAGACTTCAACACACCACTCACTCCAGAGGACAGATCAACCAGACAGAAAATAAGTAAAGACACAGAGGCACTGAACAACACACTAGAACAGACGGACCTAACAGACATCTACAGAACTCTACACCCAAAAGCAACAGGATACACATTCTTCTCAAGTGCACATGGAACATTTTCCAGAATAGACCACATACTAGGCCACAAAAAGAACCTCAGTAATTTCAAAAATACTGAAATCCTACCAACCAACTTCTCAGATAACCAAGGTATAAAACTAGAAATAAATTTTAGAAAGAAAACAAAAAGGTTCACAAATACATGGAGAATTAACAACACTCTCCTAATTAATCAATGGGTTAACGACCAAATCAAAACAGAAATCAAAGAATATATGGAGACTAATGACAACAACAACACAAAGCCACAACTTCTGTGGGATGCAGCAAAGGCAGTTCTAAGAGGAAAGTATATTGCAATCCAAGCCTATTTAAAGAAAGAAGAACATTCCCAAATGAATAGTCTAAAGACACAATTACTGAAATTGGATAAAGAAGAATAAATGAGGCCCAAAGTCACCAGAATGAGGGACATAATAAAGATTAGAGAAGAAATAAATATAATTGAGAAGAATAAAACAATAGAAAAAATCAATAAAACCAAGAGCTGGTTCTTTGAAAAAATAAACAAAATAGATAAACCCCTAGCCAGACTCATTAAGAGAAAAAGAGAATCTACACACATAAACACAATCAGAAATGAGAAAGGAAAAATCACGACGGACCCCACAGAAATACAAAGAATCATAAGAGAATATTATAAGAATCTATATGCTAACAAGCTGGAAAACCTAGAGGAAATGGACAACTTCTTAGAAAAATACAACCTTCCAAGACTGACCAAGCAAGAAACAGAAAAACTAAACAGACCAATCACCAGCGACGAAATCGAATTGGTAATCAAAAAACTACCAAAGAGCAAAACCCCTGGGCCTGATGAATTCACCTCTGAATTCTACCAGACATATAGAGAAGAAATAACACCCATTGTCCTTAAAGTTTTCCAAAAAATAGAAGAGGAGGGAATACTTCCAAACTCATTCTATGAAGCCAGCATCACTCTAATACCAAAACCGGCAAAGACCTCACCAAAAAAGAAAATTACAGACCAATATCCCTGATGAACGTAGATGCAAAAATACTCAACAAAATATTAGCAAACCGAATTCAAAAATACATCAAGAGGATCATACACCATGATCAAGTGGGATTCATCCCAGGGATGCAAGGATGGTACAACATTCGAAAATCCATCAACATCATCCACCACATCAACGAAAAGAAGAACAAAAACCACATGATCATCTCCATAGATGCTGAAAAAGCATTTGACAAAATTCAGCATCCATTCCTGATTAAAACTCTCAACAAAATGGGTATAGACGGCAAGTACCTCAACATCATAAAGACTATATATGGCAAACCCACAGCTAACATCATACTTAATGGCGAGACGCTGAAAGCTTTTCATCTAAGATCAGGAACAAGACAGGGATGCCCACTCTCTCCATTGTTATTCAACATAGTACTGAAGGTCCTAGCCACAGCAATCAGACAAAACAAAGACATACAAGGCATCCAGATTGGTAAAGAAGAAGTCAAATTGTTACTATTTGCAGATGACATGATACTGTACATAAAAAACCCTAAAGATTCCATTCCAAAACTACTAGAACTAATATCTGAATTCAGCAAAGTTGCAGGATACAAAATTACCACACAGAAACCTGTTGCTTTCCTATGCACTAATGATGAACTAACAGAAAGAGAAATCAGAAAAACAATTCCATTCACAATTGCATCAAAAAGAATAAAATACCTAGGAATAAACCTAACGAAGGAAGTGAAAGACCTGTACTCTGAAAACTACAAGACACTCCTAAGAGAAATTAAAGAGGACACTAACAAATGGAAATGCATCACATGCTCTTGGCTAGGAAGAATCAATATTGTCAAAATGGCTATACTACCTAAAGCAATCTACAGATTCAATGCAATCCCTATCAAACTACCAACAGCTTTCTTCAATGAACTGGAACAAATAATTCTAAAATTCATATGGAACCACAAAAGACCCCGAATAGCCAAAGCAATCCTGAGAAGGAGGAATAAAACAGGGGAATTACACTCCCTGACTTCAAGCTCTACTACAAAGCCACAGTAATCAAGACAATTTGGTATTGGCACAAAAACAGACCCACAGACCAGTGGAACAGAATAGAAAATCCAAACATTAACCCAAACATATACAGTCAATTAATATTTGATAAAGTGCCTTGGATATACAATGGGGAGATGACAGCCTCTTCAGCAGCTGGTGTTGGAAAAACTGGACAGCTACATGTAAGAGAATGAAACTGGACTACTGTCTAGCCCCATACACAAAGGTAAACTCAAGGTGGATCAAAGACCTGAATGTAAGTCATGAAACCATAAAACTCTTAGAAAAAAACATAGGCAAAAATCTCTTGGACATAAACATGAGCAACTTCTTCATGAACATATCTCCCCGGGCAAGGGAAACAAAAGCAAAAATGAACAAGTGGGACTATATCAAGCTGAAAAGCTTCTGTACAGCAAAGGACACCATCAGTAGAACAAAAAGACATCCTACAGTATGGGAGAATATATTCATAAAAAATGTATCTGATAAAGGGTTGACATCCAAAATATATAAAGAACTCATGCACCTTAACAAATAGAAAGCAAATAATCCAATTAAGAAATGGGCAGAGGACATGAATAGACACTTCTCCAAAGAAGAAATTCAGATGGCCAACAGGCACATGAAAAGATGCTCCACATCGGTAATCATCAGAGAAATGCAGATTAAAACCACAATGAGATATCACCTCACACCAGTGAGGATGGCCAACATCCAAAACACAAACAACAACAAATGTTGGCGAGGATGTGGAGAAAAGGGAACCCTCCTACACTGCTGGTGGGACTGCAAATTAGTTCAACCATTGTGGAAAGCAGTATGGAGGTTCCTCAAAAAACTCAAAATAGAAATACCATTTGACCCAGGAATTCCACTCCTAGGAATTTACCCTAAGAATGCAGCAGCCCAATTTGAAAAAGACAGATGCACCCCTATGTTTATCGCAGCACTATTTACAATAGCCAAGAAATGGAAGCAACCTAAGTGTCCATCAGTAGATGAATGGATAAAGAAGATGTGGTACATATACACAATGGAATATTATTCAACCATAAGAAGAAAACAAATCCTCCCATTTGCAACAACATGGATGGAGCTAGAGGGTATTATGCTCAGTGAAATAAGCCAAGCCGAAAAAGACAAGTATCAAATGATTTCACTCATATGTGGAGTATAAGAACAAAGAAAAAAACTGAAGGAACAAAACAGCAGCAGACTCACAGAACCCAAGAACGGACTAATAGTTACCAAAGGGAAAGGGACTGGGGAAAATGGGCGGGAAGGGAGGGATAAGAGGGAAAAAGGGGCATTACGATTAGCAGATGTAATGTTGGGGGGGCACGGGGAGGGCAGTACAAGTCAGAGAAGACAAGTAGTGATTCTATAGCATCTCACTACGCTGATGGACAGTGACTGTAATGGGGTTGGTGGGGGGGACCTGATGAAGGGGTAGTTTAATAATCGTAATATTGCACATGTAATTGTAAATTAATGATAATAAAATAAATTATATTAAAAAAATAAGAAATAAATAAAAAAAAGAAATATTCATGACAAGTACCTAAACATGGCATGGTTTTTTACTTGATCTGCGAGTTGGCAATAGGAAAGGAAATATGTAGTACCTCTATATTAACTAAGTGCCATATCTACTTAAATTATCTAATATGCTACTATAACCTACTTAGGAAAATAGTTTTCTTAGACAAATAGTCTATAAAATAGTAGAAACTCTTTTAATTCTGACATGACCACAGAGAAAGGATCTTTCCTTCTTTTACTACAAAAGCAACTGAAAATATGTGTTCTCCCATGACATCTGAGTTACTATTTTGTCTTAACTTACCTTTTCCCATTATTGAAATACAAATTCAATTTTAGAAACTTGTTTATTTCAGATTTTGGTAGTTGTATAGAGATGCCTTTGTAGTAATTAGTGGTTTATTATTCTTTAGTGGTTTGGGGTAGGAAGCTGTTTTTACAGTCTTTGACATCTCTTGAAAGGAATGTCAAGGTTATTTTTAAATAATTTAAATTTGTCTCCTATATTGCTTAGTGGCATCTGTAATGGGTCAGTAGAATTAAAATCCTGATTTGGGCAATCAGTGGGACATTCTCTAGTGACCACACACACACACACACACAACTTTCTAGAGAACCAACTGCATAAGCCTAGAAGGAAGGCAGTGGTGAGTGTGGAAAAGGCCTGGGGCTTAGTCCTGCGTGGGCTCATTGTGAATCCAGATTGTGGTGCAGCTGCCAAGAGAGCAGAGGCGACCAGAGGCCAGGCTGGCAAGAAGAAGATCCCCAGTAAATGACTAAATGGGAGGGATGGCTGTGTCCTGCCCTGCACTCCATTCCCACCCTGGTGTCTTGGGGTCAGTTTGGGGTTTTCTAGTTAGCTGTATAAATGTTTAAGTGTTTAAAACTGGAGCTCATCCAAAGACAAGTGGTCAGGATGGAGAGAAAACTTGAAACCATGTTTATATAAGGAAGAGCTGGAGAAACTGGAGATGTTTACTCTGGAGGAGAGGGTACAGAGTTGCTGTCTTCACAGATATAAAGGGCTGTCATGTAGAAGAGAGGTTAGATTTATTCTGCGTGGCATTGGGGGGGTAGAATAAGGGCCAATGGGGCCGACTTTGGCTCATTACAGAAATAGCTTTATGATGGTTACACATGTCCCTGAAAGGAGTGAACTGCCTCCAAAAGTAATTTTAGACTGTGAAGACAGCCATGCCTGGGCAGATGGTTGCTATTGTATAAAGGATCCTGGGAAAATCCCACAAGACTGGACTAAAGATCTCCCAAGTTCTCCCAACTCTAAGGTCCTGGAACTATGTCTCACCATCCCTCTGCCCAGCAAACACAGTTCTTGACCACCCTCTGTGCCAGGGATGCAGAGCACTGCAGACACTAGCAAAGAAACCAGACGTGCAGACAGCCGCCACAGCCCAGAGACAGGAGTGCTGTGTTGGAACTGAGTGTGTGAGGTCTCTGAGTCCCAAAGAGGTCCTACGAATGCCGGCCTTGGTTGGCAATGCCTGAGCCATCATACGTGGAAGTTGGCCAGGTAAAGAGGAGAGGAGACAGGGCATTGCAGTGGGAGACCAGAACATGCAGAGGCCTGGGCAAGAGTATGGGTGCAGGTGGGTAGGAAGAGAATAAAATGGAGCTGAAGCTGAAGCAGAAAGTGCCTTATGCACTGAACTGAGCATTTGGATGTAGGAGTTGAAGTTTAGGAGTAACTTACTCTGATTTTCATATTTGAAAGGTAGCTCAACTGATAAGGTAGAGGGTGGAGTGGTACTAACAGGCCTCCCAGGGGCTCCGTCTCTCTGTCTCACATTTCTCACCCCTTATAAAAGGGTCTTGGACTATGTGAATAAATTCATTCAGTGTCCTCCTTTATAATTTCAC
Source organism: Smutsia gigantea (assembly GCA_032199065.1). NCBI lineage: Eukaryota > Metazoa > Chordata > Mammalia > Pholidota > Manidae > Smutsia > Smutsia gigantea. The sequence continues at coordinate 89,522 of JAVSCE010003876.1, forward strand.
TTTGATTGTCAGGCCCATTCCAGTCTCTGGTACAAAAGGAATGCTGTTGGCAATAACCCAGGCTTCACTCATGCTTCCCTATTGTGCTGTGTAGGACCTGCATATCCGCATAAAAATCTTACCCAGTTATCGCTGGGACCCCCGGGGATGCCCAGTGGGAACTCCTCAGCTGACCCCTCCTCTTCTAGTTCTGTTGCTGTCCGAACCCACGTGCGGGTCCTGCCTGTGCTGGTGCCTGGGGAACAGGACTGAGGCCCCTGCCTAGCATCCATATCCCTTGACTTGCAGCCTCACGGTGCAGCGGTGACTCTGCACTTCTCACAGTCTTCCCTGCAGCACAGCCACACTGTTAGCAGCAACAGTGGGGTAAATGGCTCTTTTCCTCTCTTTGGGTCATTGTTGGTCACTCGGGCAGTGACGCGGGACTAGGAAGCCTTATGTTTCACAAAATCCCTCTTGAAATAGGCTCTTCTGGTTTCTACCCACAACCCCAAGGCTGTGGGACAATGGCTGAGAGAGGGTCAGGGTTTTCTCTCCTTTCCAGCTTCCTTGAAGATATCCAAAGGTCCTCCCTGTCCTAGTTAATACTCCTTCCACAGAAAGATAAAGTAAAAGGAACTATACTCCTGGCAGCCTCACTCGCCAGATCATTAAACATGTGTACACCTGAGATGATGATTATTGTTATGAGTTACTCATGCCTGGCACGGGGCTGGACACTTCTTATATGATCACCCCACCCTTGGAGGTACAGACCCTTAGTATCCTCATTTGTAGACGAGGAGGAGGCTAAGGGGAATTAAGCAATTTGCTTAAGAACAAAAGAACCAGAATTCAAAAGCAGACTGGTTTGGAATATTCCAGACACCAAGCTCTCAATAAATACCCAGCATTTGGACATAAATACTCATAATCCTATATCTGGGTTAACAGTGAAGTGCCTGCTTTGCTTATTTATCATCTTTGCAAAAATTCAGAATTGCCTTTTGCATCCAGGGCTGGGAAGAAACAGTGGATGGTGCCCTTTCCCACCTCTTAAAGACCTGCCTGTCGAAGAGTTCAAAGGAGCAGGCTTTGAACCTCAGCAGCCAGCTGAACATACCCAAAGACACAAGCCGACTGAAGAAACATATCACCTTGCTCTGTGATAGATTAGCCAAAGGTGGACGTCTCTGCTTAAGTACTGATGCCGTGGCTCCGCAGACCATGGTCATGCCAGGTAAGAGCTTCCAGGCTCCCTAAACACAACTGTACTTTTCCCAAATTAAAGGAATGTGCCTGTGGTTGTATTTGGTATTTACATTTCATATTAAAGTGATGATAGCCAAGAAAATTGCTTTCACATTTCCCCTCAGATATCTCAGGGTAATATATCACTTGGATAAATATTCTTAGAGTATTCGCTTGCTAGACATTTCTAGAATGGTATGTCTTTTTTTCCTCCTGCTTTTAAATATATGGTCCATTTTGTTTTGCTTCTAACCAATAAAAAGTGGATTAGAGAATAAAACTATTTTTAAGGTAAAGTTTTACTAAATGTGATCTCGCGATACCATATTTCATAAATGTAAATAGCATAATACAAGCAGCTAATATAATCCAGATGAGTCCCGTCCCTTCTGCTGTTTGCTTGGATTGTGGTAATCAGAACTAGGGGGAAGAGACAAAGAAAAAGACCAGGGACCAAGAGATGTGGGCAGGCTTCAGAGCCAACGCACCTACAGGTCAAAGCAGACAGAGATCCCGCTCACCCCTATGTGGCCGTGGGCATCCAGGTTGGCCCTGCCCATGGTCAGAAGGGCTGAGCAATCAACGGCATTGCACTTCCAAGTTCCGCTTCCCTCTTCTTGGTGTCTGTCTTTCTGGCAGTGGCAAGGAGCATGAAGGAAGTGAATTTATTAAATGCAGCAGCTGTAGTATCTATTTCCTTCTAAAGCAAGGTCTACATACAGTATGAGAAGTGGTGTGTTTTTCTCTTCCTCCTTCTTACATGCCTTTTGTGCACCTCCCCAGCCATGCTGATGCTCTTCCTGTTGCTTCCTTTTTCCCTCAATCAGCATTCCTTGAAGTATAAAGGAATGAAAGCAAAAACTTAAAAAGATAAACATGGAGACAGCATAGCATAATCTAATAAGCACAGTCTCCGGAGGCAGACAGACCGGTGTTTGGGTCCTGCCTCTGTCTCTTACTACTTACATGACCTTGGGTATCTTAGTTAACTTTCCAGAGTCTCAGTTTCCCCCTTCTGAAAGTGTAATGATGCCTCCCTGGTTGCCAGAGCCTTGGATGTTTGTAAAGCACATAGCACAATGCTTGCTATAAAGACATATTTTAAAAATTAAGCTATAATTATTATAGATATATCTTGTTATAGATACATGTATAATTCAACCTCCAAATTTGGGGGGTGGGCAAATAGCTGGCTTGGGGTCGCAGGGTTCTATACTCTATGATTTGAAAAATTTTTTTAACCTTATTCACACATGGATAGAACCTAACTTTTATTCCAAAGGAATAGTTTTAATAAGACATTTCAGGAGAGGTGCTTTTGCACACACAGAAACACTACTAATATTGTTGTCTTAACTTAGGCCCTCTTCATCTTACCTTTGTTAACATTCTCCTAACGGGTCCTTTCGCCTCTACTTGTCTGTCTTCTGGCCACTGTTACAGGATTATTTTCCTAGGACATAAATGTTCAGGCTTAATGAGATAGTAAATGAAAAATATTCACCATGATAGTGCTCAGTATGTGGCTCTCCCCCCTTCCTTGCCAATTGGAAAAAAAAAAAAAGGAGGCTTGAGGGAGAAGGACACATATCAAAGAAAAAACCTAAGAAGAGCGGGGATTGGCCTCCTGATTGGCCGGCGTGTCTGTGAGCACAGCCAGGCACCCTGCCGCCTCTTCTCCACGTCCTGTTAGAGCTGCTAGGGGAGCAGCCAGCAGGAGTCCGCCGACCACGGTGTGCACAAAGACCTGGACGTGGGGTGAGAACAGATGCACGCCTAGTCACGTTCATTATGGAACTTCAGTCATTTGTCTAGATAACTAGACTTGGAAACAAGTGAGAACTGTGTCCATATAAACTCTTGAGGCAAAATTTTTGAATGTATGGAAGGAAGGGAAAGAGGAAAGGAGGAGAGAAGAGAGGAAGAAACGAAGAAATGAAGGAAGATGGAACATGTGTTTGTTCACAGACTTGCAGGCTGAGGTGGCGTGCATTTGGCCTCTGCACCTCATCTTAGTCTTTGCTTTTCCTTACTGATGACCTGATTTCTCACTCTGGTTGGGTGCCTTTCCGCTCCTCTTGCCCGGACCTAATCATGATGGTGAGCTTTTTAAAATTGTTAAACCAGGACTCTTTGTCATGAACATGCTTCATTATTGCCTGTAATACCCTCCCTCCCTAGAACTCAAATTTTTCACATGCTTATTTCTGTATTTAATATGTTTCTGAGGTGGAAGAAACATGTAGAATTACTGCTGTTCTTCAAATAGAAAATAGTTAGGAAAAGTTAAACATCTTTCCATGAGTTACATGGTTACTGGAAGGGTTCGGTCTAGAATGTGAATCCTACCCTCTGTGCTTCCCTCTAGACCATGCAGACCACAGTGGTACAGAGACATTTCCAGCCTGAGCTTCCTCCTTTGTAAGCTGTTCTGGAGTTGACCTGCTTTGCACTTAAATTGGTCTAGCAGTGTGGGAGGGAAATGGCAGAAAAAGTTTTACACAGTCTTTTCTCTTTGCTCTGAAGTATACGTTAAAGATTTTTCTTTGTTTTGTGCTTTATTCTTATTATCTCCATAGGTGACATAATACCATTACCACAGAGATAATAAGAAATACTGTGAATTATTTCTGCTTTAAGCCAGTAATTGTGCAATTTACAACATTAGTTTAGCTATGATATTTGTTTCAGAATACCTGAGGGCAAAGTGGCATGTTAGAAAGGGGTGGATCATTGAACATATAAGCATACAAACATTTTTTACAGACATGATCTTTTTTTAAAAGGTAGGCAGGAACTCAGAAATCATCTGGTTCACCTCCCTCACTTAACTAAGCCCTAGGAAGATGAAATGACTTAGTGGTTGGTATTAAAAGGCAGGAGTATGTGTAATTTTACCATGTTCCCAATTAAATTGAAGATGGGTAAACAATCTCAGAATAAAAAGCCCTTGGTCTTTCCTTAGCCTCATGACTTTCTGAGCCCAGCACCTTGGATATGCCCTTCCTTTGCTCAAGTAAAATGCTGTAATGATAGCATTCTCTTTGGCATCCAGAGTTTGAAAGTCTTTCCAACTGGGAGCTGCCTTGGGGACTTAGGTGCCTCATGTTTCTCTACTTGCCTTTATGAACCTTCAAATTCTTTATCAGGATTTAACTTAACCTTTTCTGGGTAGATTGTTTTTGTTGCAGAATCATTATACGTACATTTCTTTTCTATGTAGTTCTGGTATTCACATATTTCTGCTGAGGAATTTTGCACTTTCATTAAATGCCTTAAAAAAAAAAATCTTGGACTTCCGGGAAGATGGCGGTGTGAGCAGGGCGGCAGAAACCTCCTCCCAAAACTATATAAATCTACGAAAATACAGCAAATACAACTATTCCTAAAAGAGAAATCAGAGCACACAGGAAAGTGCACAGCATGCAGCCACACCTGGGAGGACTCAGCACCCCGTGAGGCGGGTAAGATACGGAGCCGCAACCCGGCGGTACCCGAGCACTCACCCAGCCCAGCGCACCAGCGGGAGGAGAGGATTCGGAGCTGGGAGGGAGTGGAAGAGCAGGTCCGTGAAATACCCAGCCCCGGTGGTCTGCGCCAGGAGCGCTGACACACATCACGCGGTGCATCGGACATTGGAGAGGCAGAAGGTGCAGGTTTTGAGCCGGGAACGTGCCGGGACCGTGAAGCCAGCGCCCCGGGACAAGATAAAAGCGCGCGCGGTTTGTAGCGGTCTCAGAGAGGCGGGGGGCCCAGCGAGGGAACACCATTGCCCCAGCGGGCTCAGCCCTGCAGGCTGGAGGTCCTGGGGAACTTCGGTCCCCTTTGCTGGTGACGGAGAGAAGGGAGCAGCCACGCTGGAACGTTATACAGAAAACAATAGCCTCCCATTCGTTCCCGCCCCAGCCAGACCTACAAAAAGTGGCGTGGCCACGGCTGTGGATTAGTGGAGCAATAGCGACACCTGCAGCACTCTTAGAGAATCCACTCCAGGTGGGCTTTTTTTTCTTCTTTCTTTTCTTTTTCTTTTTCCCTTTCCTTTTCCTTTCTTTTCCTTCTTTCTTCTTTCTCTCTTTTCTTTCTCTTCCTTCTTTTTTTACTTGTTTTTTTCTTGCTTTAAAAAATTTTTTTTTCTTTTTCCCTTTCCTTTTTCTTTCTTTTCTTTCTTCTTTCTCTCTTTTCTTTCTCTTCCTTCTTTTTTTGTTTGTTTGTTTTTTTTCTTGTTTTTT
>JAVSCE010003877.1:0-122855 GCA_032199065.1 Smutsia gigantea
AGCTAAGTGAATTAAATAAGCACTAAGGGTGTACAGCAAGGAAAAATGCAAAAAAACCCACTGTTTCCAAAACTTGATGCATTCACACAGTGATCTAAAAGAATGCAACTTTGCAGTCACCTTGCCCAAGTCCCCTGCTTTGTGACCTGTAAGCAGATACAGGGAGCGGCCTGGGCCCCAGGTGCCTCCTCAGGGAGAATGGGCTGTCCTGTGGACAACACGAGAGAGCAACAATTTCTAGTCTCAGTCTGTGTAGGGCTTGCCATCTTATCAGGACTTTGTGATTACAATCTCAAATGAAAGGGCACTTCCCAGGTAAGAAAACACACACACACACACACACACACACACACACACACAGAGGCTTATCTTGATGCACTGAGTTTGTTCATTCTTCCAACAAGATTGTAAGGATGATTTCTTCATATTCACAGATTTATCACAGTGAAACGCATACAGAGGTCCCTAAGTACTCTCAGATTATACATATAATTATTCATTAACATTTATTGCACCTTACCTTGTGCATTGAATGGCAGCTGTTGTCTGAAACATACATTTTAAAGTTCTAATAATGTTAAGCAATTGCATTTTAGCCTTATGACTAAATTAAAGTGGAGATTCGATTTTTCTTCAGAATCTATTGAGATAAGTGAATGGAATCAATCAGGGTTCATGTGCACAGGAATGCCACTTAGCAGACACTGTGCCTGCTGATTCACAATGGCACCTACAACTCCCTGTCCCCTCCTTCAGGTGGCTAAGGCTGAAGAAAATACGCTTAACCCACACCAGAGCTGGCTGTATGCTTCTAAATGTTTATATTCCACAGGACTGTCCTTAAAGACCTCTACATTCAAATGCCTCTGAGTTAAGGTTGATTTATCCCCTCAACTTTGAGACTGCTACGCTCCAGGGCACAGTCCTGACCACACGAGCTTCTCTAGTTAAACTTGCTTCCCAGGGAACTGATTTGACCACACGGCTTTATGTATCAGCTTCACATAGACAACTCTGCTACGTACATTGTAGGCCTGTATCTCTCCCCAGAGTTACAGACTCATATATCCAACCGTTTCCTATATAACTCCGATGAGATGACTACTAGACATCTTAGACTTAGTCCTTTCAAACCAAGTTCTTGATTTTTCCCCCCAAACCTCTTCCTTCAGTTTTCTTCATCTCAGTTCCAACTTCTCAAATTAGATTTGGAGTTATATTTTACTCTTCTTTCTAATAATGTACATCCCTTGATATAAGATAAACAGGAGAAAAATCTAATGTTAATTTTGTATGGATAGGAGCCCCATAAAACCGTGAGACCCAAAGATGGTTAGGCAGTAGCAGCTTGCCTGCGTCCTAAGCTAAGGAGAAGGAGGTGGAGGTCTGGGGTTTCAGAGAAAAGGAGGACAATTCACAGGATGATGGGAAGAGCGAATGTTTGCGAAGGAAATGTTTGCTATGCCCCGCAGAGACCGTGGGACACAGAAAGGACTTCGAACAAACAAACCCTGCCAGCTCCCCTCAGCTTGCGCCCCTGGCCTGTATCCTTTGTAGTCATCTTTGGTGACAGCTCTCTTCCTGGACCAGGCCATCCCTCTAGAATCTTAGAGGCAATTAGAGGTTAAAAATCTCCTCCTGAGGCTCTTGAGCCTTGAGCGTCTTTAGCTCAAAATGATCCACATGCCAAAGTGGCAACTTTTGGGAAGGCTCGTTCTGATTGCCTTTGGTATGGTACTGCTCTAAAAATCACGTGGGTGCACACTGCTACCTCTCTGGGCCAAACACTGTCCTCTTTAGATCTGGTCCTGGCAGTGGCCTCTTACCTGGCTGCCCTTCTTCCCCCCAGGTCTTCCCAGTGTGCAGCCAGAGCGATCTTTATGACATGCAGCTCAGCGTATACCACTTGCGTTCAGAAGCCTCCACAGAGCAAAAGCCAAAAGCCTCACCAGGCCCCGCCTGATCTGTGCCCTGCCGCCACTCCTTGGGCGCTCCTGTTCCTACTCCCTCTCTCAGGGCCTCCAGCCACACGGGCCCCAGCATGCCCTGATGCTGACCCCTGCTCCTCATCAGGGCATTTCTGCAGCCCTGGTCCCCTACCTGACAGGCTCTGTCCCTGCGCATACGGGCTTCGTTCCCTCACCCCTTCCGATCTCTGCTCTGGTATTGCCTCACCAGGGAGGCCCTCCAGGACCATCCTATATAAAATAGCACCTCTACCACTGTCCAGCCACTTTTGTCTACTTCATTTTTTTTTCCTACATGAATATTACCATGTGACAAACTGTATCCCTAATTTATTAAGGTTCTATTTTTTCTAAACTGTTTCATCCATGAGAGCAGGATTTTTGATGTTGGTTTGTCCAGTGGTTTCATCCCTGTACCTTTAGAGCCTAGAGCAGGGGCTGTCACACAGTAGGACCTCAGGGAGTATTTGTTGAGTAAAGGAAAGCACCTGTGGAACAGGTATTCAGTGTGGCGATAACAATAATCCTTCCTAGATCCTGTGACCTAGTATTTCTAACTTTGTAAGGATATCCCATTATTTGTATGCTTTTTTCAGTTTTCTTACACAAATGCTTAACCATAGAGAGAACCCAGCTAAGTGAGTCTACATGCGGCCATGGGACAGAAGATCCCCAACACTTATGAGGGGTGTCTCTTGGGCATTCTATAAGGGAACACATGGCTGCTGGTGGTATGCTGTCTTGTCCCACTAGGTTGAAATATGAATATCTTTGAAAAACACAAGTGTTTCTGTAAGAACACATATGAAAAATAGAAGACCATGTTAACATGAATATTTAAATAGAAAAGCAGAACAGAGAACAAAAAGTGAACATGGATTGTGTCCTGATTTTATTCATTGAAATTAGCAGAGGTGGAAAGAAAAATTTATTTAGGATGAAAGTTTTATTTCTGACTCTAAAGACAGAGGCTCAGTTGGCATATTTTCATCTGGATAAATAACTTCTTAAAATTTTATGCATGTAATATAAAATGCAATGTCACTAATCAAACACACCCTACTTTAAGACTTATGATTGAAACATCCGGTTTATTTTCACCTTGGAGAGCTAACATGTTAAGGAATATTCCCTATTTTCCTATTCAATAGGCATGGGAGGGTGAGGCTTGCATTCCAAAGGAGCAAGTGGAGGTGAAGTGAGAGCTGTACTTGAATTGTAGTAGTAGGAGATTCTTCTCTGCTACCTTAGACTAGACTAAGGTCGCCACACAAGACTTAACCTGTCCTTACACAATATCAGAGAACTTCCTAGAGGGAAAACATCCTATAGACATTTACTTGTGATGCATATTAACATATGTGTCATTCAGCAACAATTTCTTAAAATGATTCTCTGAGTAGCCCATCTTTGCTTACGTCTTATTTCCTGTTAAATTTAATTTCTCACTGTTCTTCAACCCTACAACGTATTGTCGCCAAAGACATTTGCTCCTTCCTGCTTTTGACTGTTTGTTCACTGTGGAATTTTGCTTTGCTCCTTTCTCACAACCAAGCACATATCTTTTCTCCAAGATACTGAGTTTCCTATCAATAATAAGTCTTCAACATGCCTTGGCATTATCTCCTATATAAACGTACTCATTTCTACCTCTGTTCTTCACTTTTCTTGAAATCTCATCTTGATTCTTTCAGAAAAAGGTAAATGTCCAAAAATAATTATAAATTAGTTGGCCTCTTTGAAACATGCCCCAACTTATCCCCTCCTCAAAACAATCCCTGCTATCCGAGGGATATTAGCACATTGGGACATTAGTCCGTGATGACAGCATGACAGCAGTGAACAAAGCTGTACGGTATGGAGGAAAGTTATTAAGAAGGTAAATTCTGAGTTCATCACAAGGAGACTTTTCTTCATTTTTCTTTTTATTGTATCTATGTGAAATGATGGATGTTAGCTAAACCTAGTGTGGTAATCATGTCACAATATGTGGGAATCAAACTAACATGCTGTATACCTTTAGCTGATGCAGTGGTGTGTTTCAATTATTTCTCAATAAAACTGGAAAAAATTTAAAAAATAAATGATTTGTGTTTTAGGGAAAAAAACAAAAACAAAACACTGCTGTACCTTGTATTGCCTTGATTTTTTAAAATAAATTCTATTACTATAGAGTTTATTATCTTAATTTGCTTGTTTCTTGTATAATTTTTTCCAGCTTGCTATTTTAGCAGCTTCTTAAGAAAAGGAGAGCTTACTCTCTGATTCTTATGGCACAGAAGTGCAGGAGATTGAAGTGGGGCCCAGTGCGTCAGTCCATAAGGTTCTGCATGTAACACAGGAGCTGTGGGAGGAGTGGTAAAAGATGAGCCTAGGTGGGCTGTTATTCATAAAGACAAAGTATGCAAATTGGTTGATTTTTTTTGAATTAGAAGAATTATCCCTGTATGAGTTTCCTATTACTACTGCAACATATTAACCATACATAGCATGGCTTAAAACACCACCAGCTTATTATCTTAGAGTTTGGAGGTGAGAAGCCTACAGTCAGTCACGTGCTGAAGTCAGAGATCAGCAAGCAGGCTGGTTCCTTCTGGAGGGTCTCCTTTCCTTTTCTAGCTTCTAGAGGCCGCCTGCTTTCCTGACTCAGGCCCCTTATTTGTGATGGTGCCCCTCCTCCCCCTGCCTCCATCACGTCTTTTTCTTCTCACTCCATCCTCCTGCCTTCCTTTTATAAACACGCTTATGATTGCATTGGACCCACCTAGATAATACCGAATAATCTTCCCCAATGAAGATCCATAGTGTAACCACTCCTACAAGGTCCCTTTTGCTACATAAGGTAACGTATTCATGGGTTCCAAGGACTAGGATGTGGACATTTCTGAAGGGCCGTTACTTAGACGACCACAGACAGTAGCGGCCGTCTTACTCAGGTGAGTGTGGAGGGAGGTGCCCAGAGTGGAGCAGGCAGGGTATGTCCGACTGGTGGAGTTTGTTTCTCATGCAGCCAAATAGTTTGAGAAATCCTCTCAAGTTTGAGAACTTGGCTCTCATACAGACAAGTGGTTTGAGAACTTCTGCCTCAAGGAGTTTGGAAACTTTATCTGTGAACTATCATTGTTTTTTTTGTGTGTGTGTGTTGTTTTGTTTTGTTTTTCTTAAGCAGATAAAGAATCTGATTTGTTTTATGTTTTATAACAATAACTTGTGGAAGAATGGAAGCCGTATTGGTTAGAGGTCAGACCTAAAATGGTGAAAAGCCTCAACGCTGAAAGAAAGTGATGATAGAATTGGAGTATAGTTAGATGTTTAAAAGAGACATTTCAGAGCTGTGTCTGTCTGGTTTGGGAGTGTTGCAGATGACTTTAGGTGGCAGTATACAAAGTAACAACATTAATGGGTTTGAGTATATTCAGTTTTAGAGATCTATGAGACATGCTTATGCCACATTCAGAACCAGAGCCTGGCAATAATGTTGCAGAAAACACATTGCATTCAGATTTGCAAATACATATTTGGGCTTATTAGGGGTCTTTGGGGGTGCTTGTTTCAGTCAGGGTACTCCAAAGAATGGTTGAGTGGTTGCATGTGTGCAACATATGTATGCAGCAGTATTTCTGCATATATCATATATGCAGACTTAGATGCACATACATTATTGGCCTTAGTGACTTGGGCAGAATAGCATAAATGGTCAACATTTCCAGATGTCAATGATCTTTTAAATACAGACATTACTTGCATCTCAGACCATGCGGACTCAAGCTCATTTTGTAATCTTGCTTTGTCCACATTCCATACCTATCTTATCTAAATGTAAAAGGAACACAAACTAATTGGGAAAAACAAACAAATCTTCCACATTAAAAATTTGAGAAGATGTGATCCTTGCTTTCAAAGAGTTTAATGTGTAATGATGAAACAAACACACACAAAATGACGTATCGTGTCTATTGTTAAAAATAATAATGGCCAACATTGCTTTAGTTTTAATCTTATGAGCTTAGCACTATTTAGTTGTTTCAATGTGTTAACGGATTAAATCTCACAACCATCATAAGAAGCAAGCACTGGGTGTACAATGCACAGCAGAGAGAGGTTGTCAGCACACTTGTGGTGGGACCTGAGGGAGGGGTGAGTCAGGGAACTGTTCATAGAGGAAACAGTCCTTGATAGGAGACTTCATGGATAGTTTTATAGGTTGATAAATGTGAAGGGCATTCAAAGGAAGACAAAGGTAAAATAGCAAAGGGTGTTGTAGCTGTAGTGTAAGGAATTTACTTTCTATCATAAGACTTTTGGAAAGACTTGAATTGTTCTGAGTGGGATTTTGAGAAGATTCAGTTTACATGTTTGCAGAGACTTTATTGCAAGAGAATGAAGGATGCATCCCTAGGAAATGTGAAGACAACAGAAGGCACGATAAATACTAAGAGGTCTTTTTCAATTGTCTAGGTAAAAAAATGATGAGAGTTGTGTCTGTGCTGTAGTCTCATGAAGAAAAGGACAAACGTGGTACATTTTTGGTAGAATTGCAAGCATGCAGTCAGTGGAAATGGGGAGTAAGGAAAATTAGGGAATAGAGGTTTCTGTCTGGCGCAACCTTGAGGATCCTGGGGCCACTTACTAAGATCTAAGATTGTGATTATGAGAGGAGAGACAGAATGTCTGGGAAGTTGGGTTATTAATATTTAGAGATGTTGCCTTTGACATGCTTCCCGGACATCCTGGCAGAGATGCCCCAATGGGCAGTTGGACATATGGTCCTGAAGCGCAGAAGACATTTGGGTTAGACATGCAGATTTGGCAATCTGTGATGAAAAGGTGGAAATTAAACTCCTGAGAGGAAATGAGCCAGTTGGGGAGAGTAGATCATGTGAGCAGAAAAAAGGGCCAAAAAAGGGAATCTTAGGGAATATTTATATTTGGAAAAATGTACTCCTGGAGCACAGAGTACAGATGAGAATCACAGAGAGTGATTTTGTGGTCATCAGTGTGTCACTGGTGGCTGAGTCATAAAAACTGGAGCAGTATCTTAGGTAGCATTTGTAGAAAGAGAGTAAATGGAACCCTGGGGAACAGGAAAAGAGGAGACTCAGTTGTTGAGGACATGGTAAGTGTTGCCAGGAGGATTACTAAGCAGGATGACGTCAGAGATGACCATCAATGACAGGGACCCAAGAGAGGGAGCAGGTAGCAGTGTCCACAGACACAGAAAGTGTGAGTGAGCTAATGATTAGAAATTGCTCTTTAATAATCGAGAAGGTAATTGGCAACATTTGTGAGAACAATTTGAATATGGTGGTGAAGGTGAAACCCCGGGAGGAGTGGGGGTTGAACTCTTTAGAGGACTGAACTGAGGGACCATGGTTGATGTTAAATAAATGACCTTCAAACATCTTTTGAAACTAACTTCAGTTTAATGCTAGAAACACGATGCGGTTGTGACTTTTAAATGAAATTATTTAGGAATCAATTTATAAGGCCAGAAATTGATTACTGAACCAGATAAATTGTGAATAGAACTCTTAGGTACCAGTCGTCCCTATGATCAGGTCTGTAATATTTCATCAGCTTCGGTTTTTGATGGAGAGAACAGGCCACGGCTCCCATCACACTTATGATGGCATTTGATGCCCCAGAACTGATCATTACTTAGATCTGTTCACATACATCATAACATAAATTTACCACTTTGGACAAGCCTGAACAAATAGGACCAAATAAATATTTTCATCAGACTTATTTTTAAGAAGTAGAAATTGTGAAATATTCTGCAGATCGCTTAAAGCTTAGATAACGTCGATTGGCTGGAGCTGATTGATTAAGCCTTTTATATCTTTATTTCCTAAGAATTGAATGAGTCTTTTATTTTGAATTAATACAAGCCTGGATATATCATACTTTGATGCATGGTTTACAAATATCCGTTGGGTTATTGACTTAAAAGTAGCCCAACACAATTACTGATAGAATTGAAAAACTATTAAAATAATATTTTCAGCCTCCAAGTTAATTATCAGACATAGAAGAGGCCAAAGGAGAGCTATTAATTGGTTTTCACTGGGTATTGGGACATTAATAGCGTAGGTGGTCATAATTTGAATTGTGGGGTAAATAAGAATCTCATAAGTTCTGTAAGGCCTCAAAGTCATATGTAGGTTCTTTTTCCCATTTCTGTCCTAAACATTCCACAACCGGTCCTTTTTACCTCTCCTTTCACCCTCTCAATTCACCGAAAGTTTATAAAATAAAGAAATGGTACTTACTTACAGAGCTCTGACAGCAGTAATAATGGGTCAGGATAACATTTTGAGATTTTAATATTTGTTTCATTCCGCTTGCATTTTCTCATCTCAAGAAAGTAATAAGGCGTGTGGGTGGCTTCTCAGGGCCAGTGGGACTACTTATTTATGTAGGGTTTGGTTTTATGAAAACATATACTCCTTTAAGGAATCTTGCAGGTGGGTAGAAGAAGAGAAGAGAAGTATTTTGGGGAAGACGAAGTAGAAAGAAGTGGGAATCATCTGCAAGACTGAAAAGCAGATGGGGGACTGTGCTCCCTACAGAACCAGTGGCCAGGCCCTTGCAAGACCAGAGGGCACTGTCCTCCGGGGGCTTCTAAGGACGCCAGATTCCTTGTATTTGGAAAGGCTCAGGTCCACATGAAGCAGGGATCATGTGTAATTTGAACAATGAGCTGTGATCATTCTTCACCATATACCAAAAGCTCTTTTGCAGATGTGCTGAAGGCACCTGTATTATTTGTAACTCTATAAAGGGAGGTGGGAAGAGTGGTCTCCTGAATACACCATTAAATTTCTTAGGAACCAGATTCAAATAAAATTAAATAATATGACATTTTTATACAATGCAGAATGTAAGTTTAGAGTAAGTGCTATAATTCTTTCGTTTAACAAAAATATTTCTTGTTCTCATCACTTCTGTTCTTTCAGCTCTGGGAATATCACTTTGTAGGTGACTGGCATGTTCTGCACTCCCATAGACCTTGTGGTGAGAGAGTTTTTTCCATGGGTTTTTCACATGTCTGCCCATCTTGTGAGCAGAGGCACTGAGTGCCCTTTGCACCAGACTATCTTTCCAAGGATGTTTGTATAGTAAACGGCTTTAGAAGTAGAGATAGTGTCTTCCTCCAGAGCAAAGGCCAGGCTTCCTTGCATCTTTAGGAGACAGAGATCATCTCCCTCAAGCTAGGCATGTCTGCTGCATAGTATTATTGTAAACATTGAAAATATTTCCCCTGAAACAGAGGATAGGTGTGTTTTCTGTCTATAAAAAAATTGAGCCTCCCTAGGACCCTCTCATGGAACACAGGTCCCCGTGGGTGTCAGCATGTGAGCATCCATCATGCCCAGCCCCGGGAGGCTGTTACCCCAAGAAACAGCAGTAGGCTCTCTTGTCAGCTTGCAAGTACGCTAACATCTCAGACCCTATAGAATTCTTGACATCTTAAATTCTTCTGGGAAAAAAGAAACAAGTAAATACATAAATGTGAATCAATGTAATATCTATGGTCATAGCTGACGTTCACTGACCACTTTTATGCATCAGCCACTGTACTAAAATTTGCACTGAATCTCTCATTTCATCATCAACAAAACTGGTGCGGTACATTCCGTTACCACCCCCTAATGCTTGCATGAGGTCACATGAACATTCTTAGGGCTAGAGTTCAAGTTCATGCCTCTCTCAAGGCCTAAGCTGTTGGAACTCTCTTGTCCCCTCCTGGCATGAGCTGGGAGCTCTGTCCTCTTGCTTGCTCTCTAAATCAAAGTCTCTGCCTTGCTCTCCTAAAAAAAAAAAGACCTAGGCTGTCAACATAAAATACTTGAAAACAAGGCATTTTTCATAGATTCCATTCAAATGTATAGTGTTCCTTTTTCAAATTAAAATGTGGCAGCTGTCGAGGTGATGAAGTTCATGATGAGGCCAGGTGGGGGAGGCAGTCGCCCTGAGGGTGGAATGATGGATGAGAAGAAGGCTTTGTACTCGGCTGTGTCCTTACTCTTGATGTATCGGCCCTCTCTTCTGCCACAGATTCATCTTAATGAACTGCTACTACTTTTTTGTTTTATAATTAAGGTTGTGAAGTTTAAAAATAGTGGCAGGATCCTAGACTTTAGGGTCCTGACTCTTTTCCGAGATGGACCACTTTGTGGTTTTCTGATATTGGGAAAATTATTTAATCTTTCAGCTCCTTAGTTGCCAGTAAATCAGATATGATAATACCCACCATGACACTGTCAATTGTGAATATTCAATAAAATTATGTATTTATGAAATCTGAATAACTGTATCAGTGGTAAAATTGTACATAAATATATTTAGTTTTATAATACTTATGTTGGACAATGCATTGTGATTATATTAGTCATTTAGTACACAATGCAAATTAGTTGGTGGCATTTCCCATCTTCTACTACATTGATTTTTTTTTTTACTCAACAAAAATCAATGGAACATCTTGTGCTAATAAGCTGGATATTTTGTGCTGCGTGGAGACTTTTGGGTGGTACGCATGTTTGCATGGTGACAATCTGGAGCAAATGGCCAACCTGGAGTATCTCAAGGGCAGCGTGGTGATCCTGAAATAGGAAGTGATGAGGGAAAAAGTGGGGCCTCCTGTTGAGAACTGTGAAGCGGGTTCAGTGTTGTGCTACTGGTCAGCTAACAAGTTAGCTTGCCACAGTTTCAGAGATGCTGGTGGGAGACACACACTTGGGTTACAGGTAATCACAGAAAAATGAGCGGCATGAGCATCATATTAACACAGGTTCCCCTTGCCCCCCAGATCCCACAGGGGGAAGATGGGGTGGCTCATGTGGGGCTGTGTAGGCAGGGGGATTGCATCCCTGCTGAGCATTCCCGAGCTAGGTTTAGAAGCCTGAATCTTTTATCCTAGATAGTGAGCATGCCTCTTCTTTGCTCCCGAGGGAAACATGATTTTTATTGTACTGAGTAATAACCAAACCACCCTCTGCCCTATCTTCCAAGGCTTTGTACTACAAAAACGTCTTTAATAATATAGTCTGAAATAAACGGGCAGCTAGTGTGCTCACAAGATACACAGCAAGGTGGGAAACCTTTGCGGAGAATTGTGTCCCAACATCCTGTTGAGAGGCAGGTGTCTTGAAATAAATCTTAGCCTCCTTCACAATTTGGCTAATCCAAACTCCAGGGCAGAAATCACATTACACACTCAGATTTTTATCACTACATAAAAATTACCTATTCTTCATTTTTATTTTCATCTCTTTATCTAACTCCTGGTAATACCACACACATACACACACACACACACACACACACACACACACACACACACACACAGGAGATAAAACGTGAGAAAGAAGGGAACAAACAGGATGGGTGTTTGGAGAGCAAAGAAAATAAAACTTCAGAGAAAGGCAAATAGGAAAGCATAAAAAGGGATTGAGAGTATTTCAGCAACACCATAGACATATAAAAGGTTGGAATGCTTAATATTAACCTCAAAGTGAGCATTTAAATAATATATCCCACGAGGAAGAGTGTGTATATTGGGCGACATTATAATGGGCTGCATACGTCCACCTTGTTTAAAACCTATGTGTAGTCTGTCTTCCAGCACATGTCACTGGCTTCACCATCTTTCCTGAGGCCCCCTTCTCAGCTGACCAGAAAAAATGTGTGAACATGGGTCCTCTGTGGCTGATCTGACTTCCTGTGATGGGATACGACAGGCTTGACCTTAGTGTTTGGGGCAGACAGTAGGAGTATGATTAGGTGCCCCCCCTACCACATTGTCTGAATATTCAAAGTTACGAATCAGGCTAACAAACTGTCTACTAAAAAATGTTCTAATCTCTTGTCTTGAGCGACATACTTCATAATGACAATAGTGAAAAACATGTACAATACTATATAATTTTTATGACAAAATCAGCACAATTTCAGGGTTAATAACTAAGTATTACTGTTCAGTCTGGTGTCCTGTTGACAGGGTTGTAAGTGACAAAATAAAGGTATGAATACAAAAATGATATATTTTTATAGAAAATTTACTTTTCTTCCCCTCATTTCAGCAAAATCACAAATTATGTTATTATAGTAATGATTTTCCCATAATTTCTGCTCTGCTGAGAGTAATAACCTAAATGACTAAAAAATGTAATAGTAATCAAAGTATGCAAAATCTGAGTATGTTTTTAAAAAACTAAATGAAGCAAAATGCTAAATATATAAAATATTTTACATATGTGTTTTAAAGCTTGCGTTTTCCATAACCAAAATTAGCGCATAAGGGCAGAATAAATATGTAATGGATGAATATAAAAAATTTAAAGCAATTGTATTTAAATAAAGCTGAAATTTTCCATTTATGTTTTAAAAATTAAATCTCACTAATTTTTTTAATGAAAATACATTATTAGCAATTATACTATTCAATGGCTTTCTAGTTGTCAAAATAAAGAACCTATATCATGGTTTACACAAGCTGCATTGGGGCCTAAGCATATACAAATTTAAGAATAGTATGTATTGTTTAATATGTCTCTCTGCCTCATATGCAATCGATCTGAATACTATGATATTTTATGTGGAACTCAGAAGTACAATTTGAAATAGGAAAAGAAGCAACAAACACAACACAACGATGAGAAAAAGATGCTTTTCTATGCATGCATCTATTGCACTGGTGCTGTCTTAGACGAAGGATAAATTGTATTTTTTAGTGAAGTAAGTGCTTCTTGTCTTTAAAATCTCATTGTTCTCAGGAGAAATATCTGTTTCTAACAACACACGAGAGTTCTTAGCACATGGATACAGTTGCTTTTGTTTGAGGACATGAGGCAGTAGACGTAGAAAAAGGGCTTCTCTGGGCCCTACAGTGTCTGTGGTCTGAGAATGGACATTTAAGGATACAGATTTCACAGTACCAGCACTGACACCAGATCCCAAGTGACAGGGTCGGCCATCTACTCTTTGATACTTTTACCTTTTGTGATTGTGATATTTGAGCTCCTCTAAAGGGACCATAGACGGGGGCCTCTCTTACAGGTAAGGACAGAGGCAGACCTTGTAAAATAGGAAGAAAATTAGGTGTGATATCTTTCTGGGACTTATGAAAGCTTTTGACATCATAATCCCATCAATAGCTATTTAAAGATGGTTTATACTATGCTCAGGTTGGTGACAAACTTTTGTAAATGTCTCCCCTATCACTGCAAAAAATAGAAATAGAAACAAAAGAGAAAACCAACACACACACCCAGTGATGACTGACGACTGATTTCAAGTGCTGCACTGCCTTAAAGAGACACGAGGGACAGCAGTGTCCAGCAAGGCAGAGACGGAGCTGACTGGGAAGCGCGGACAGACTTGCTGGCTGGTGGTCAGAGCTGGATGGCCTTTGGCAAGCTCAGGATTTCAAGCCAAGTAAAGGAATCACGTTGGGAAGAAAAATGCATACAGCAGCAGCAGTTAGATAACGAGAAATGGCTGCAATGTGATCTCAGTGGGTTAGTAGGAATACAAATGCAAGGTTCTTTCCTGTATGTGCTAAAAATGTGCCATCTAGCCAGCCTTTGGTTAGCATCCTCACCGTGGCCTGCAGTATCGTGTTAGCTCTCCCGGCCGTGAGCAGCGGCAGAGGACACGGGTGTGACTCATGAGGCTCTCAGTCTATGCATGGTCAATGGATCACTTCCATTGTGATTTGCATGGCCTCAAAAGAAGGACCTTTATCCTCTTCCACTTCCAGCTCTGATGCCAAAGTTCTCCTTAAGGTGATACATTATGCCTTTAAAAGATACTTCTCAAAAGGCTAACAGTGTGTCAAAGTATAAAACATCATCAGTACACGATATTAATGTCAGTGGGATGAAAGGGGCTTTTCATTTTTGTTCCACAAAATGTTGGAGCGGCTAGAATGAGGCTATAACTAGGCAGTCATCTAGTATAAACTCCAGCGAAGGATGAAGAGATACTATGGCAAGTGGGAGTTAGCCAAAGCCCGAACGCGCCAGGCCCACGTATAAAAGGAGGTAATAGCGGTATCGTTGCTCTTGTTTAAATGGGACACTTAACATTCCTTAGAAAAGAGAATGACTTAATCTAACAGAAAATTTGCCTGTTTCTCTTTAAAATTTTTTTGATTTACTATAAGTATTAGTGATGAAGAGTTAAACATTTAAAAAGTTTGAGTGGAATGTGTTCCACGTTCCTTATTTGTGAAAATTAATGGCTTATTATTAGAAGTTTTTGGATTGCTTTGTTGTCTGGTATGGACTTCATTAAATGAACTATCCTGGATCATTTATTCTTCTATATATTAACACCAGTTTTTACATGAAGGGCTTTTGCATGTCCTCTCATTGATGCTCACATACCGTTTTCCTGATATATATATATTATATATTATGTATATATAATCTGATATATATATGACATGATCAGACGTTCCCTGATAAATATTCTGATATATGTATACACACATTCCCTGAAAGAAGGGGGATCTCTGACTAGTAGTCTGGTGGAGCTCAAAGTGTGGTCCCCAGACCTGCAGCATGAACGTTACATGGGGCTACCTGGAACCTTGTTGTGGATGCATGTCCTCCCCCCTACCCCAAACCTGTTGAATCAGTGTAGGGCCCAGCAATCTGTGTTTTAACTAGATTTAAAAGGATTCTGAACCATTGGCTTAGTCTAACTCTTAGGGTTCCAGAAAGGAAACAGCTTCAAAGCAAAAAGGCACTAATCCCCTGGTCTTCTCACTCCTACTCTAGTGCTTTTATCATTATATATATTAACATGTCAAGAACATTATTGTTAGTGTCCCGGTAGGTCCTGGACTTTCCACTCTTCATATTTATTCCAAATCTTTCAGAAGCTTCAAATAGTATAACAGGACTTTTTTTTTTGCCTTTTTTAAATCAGATTTTTAAACATTTGGCAATTTCAAATCTTAACACAAAATGCAGAGTAGAAAAGGAAGTTCTGTGATGAGACAGGTTGTAGTAAAAATCAGCTAGTTTATACAATAAAGCAAACCTTATGCAAATTAAGTCATGCTTGAAAGAATGGCAATTTAATGTGAAGCATCTAGAAATTATGTGACCAAGCTGAGACTTCAAAGGTGACTCAAAAGAACTCCAGCACTCATTGAAGAGAGGAGATGACACTTGAATATCTGAAAAAAAAAGCAGATTTGAAAGCAATGACATGAATTCCTGGAAGATGGAGGTTTTGAATAAGACTTTGAGAAAGTCTTTATAAAGCAGAGTTTTATAAAGGAGATTTTTCCCAGTGGTGTCCTCTGTTTGCACTCCCAGGAAGTCTTAAAAGCAGTGGACTGGAGTCCTCAATGAATCTCTGAATCTTCCATGGTGATGAGGTGAAAGTGAGCATGACAGCATTAAAAAGAGGTAGTCTGAGTTATTCCTCAAGAAGAGTGGGTGCATGCCAGTTATAGAGTCCCTTTTCATGCTCTTGTTCCCTCTGGTGAGATGCGGCCCATATTTGCAATCCGGCCATTTGACATTAGAGGAAACCGGGGGAACTTTTCTAGGCAGCAGCCACCTGTGGTTTTGCCAAAGTAAAGCCATCGTTTGGATCAGCTTTCAGTTAAAATCCCTACGTAAACTCAGATCACATCTGTACTGCCATGCCTCATTTCCCCTTTTCTTATATATGTTTATGTATATCTAAATACCACATACATATATGTATATATCTCAGTATGTGTCTAATTGCCTTTAATCTTGTCTCCTGTAGGCTTCCCTTAATAGCATAACCAACCCCCTCCTTGCAATATTGACCTTCTATAGGGGTGACTCCACAAAGGCAGGCTGAAAGGGACCTTCTTGGAACAGTTTGAGGGCTTCTCTTCCAAAGATACCCTTTTCTTCTTGTCCAGAAAGGCATGTAGAAATAAGCTGTGTGGGAGATATTGTGGAATAATCTCATTTTGTACAACCTATAAACAATGTTGTAGAAATTTAAAGTCCCCACCATTTTTCTATACGTCACAAGGTATTATTTGGGTGGATATGTCTTTGGAAGAAATAATGAAGCTTAGAAAAGGAGAGAGCAAGAGAACTATAACTGTAGCTTTTACATTCTTTCTTTAAATTGTTTAGCATCATTGAACTGAAAGGAGTCACAAATTTCTCAGTCTTAATGCCACATTAGCATATTCTTTTCATTCTATAAACTGTATTTAATATATTTTTCCAGAAGGTTATGGTAGTGATCACTATGAAAACATCTATTTTTCTTCATCCATCATAACGAAAGCAATATCTTAGACACAGATGTAGGTCAGTAGTCATGGTAATAACTTACTCTATGGAGTGTTACAATAATGCTAGCTTTTCTTAGAAGGGAAAAGTTCAGGGATGTGGAATTGAATAGTAAAGGAGAAATAATCACATGATCTGAAAGGCTAAATGGCTGATAGTTTTCCAGATGTTTCCCAGGATACTTTCCTATGGAACGTCACATCCACATGTGGATTAAACTCTGACTTGCCTCGATATTTCAAATTTTGCTGAATGCTATTACTTTGTCAAACAAGATGCAAGGGAGAACTTGTGTGGTGATAAGAATCCAAATTTGGAAAGAAAATGGATTTTTATAACAAGAGATTTTAAAGTAGGTTGGAAAGTTAGAAAACTTAGAATTTCTGGGAAACTTGTTTCTTAAATTATGAAGGAAAAAGCTCTGTGCTTCAGTGCTCAACACTGAATATGAGGTGACCCGTCTCTTTTGGAACTAGTATTGAATCAACCAACGCCTTTTCCACTGACTTCCCTGACTCATAAAACTCCAACTCTTAGCTCTTTTCTAAACCCAGGCAAGGGTCCCCTGCATTTAAATATGTGCGTTTGGACCTCTCATTCTATTCTGATTACCTCTATGAGTGGCAGCTGACTCCCTGATTGATTCTCTTTGCAATTAGTTCTACCTCAACTTGTCAGATTCTCCACGACACATCTCCAATATTGAAAAATAAAGGCATTGCCAGAAAGAATCAGCTCACATAGTCTCGATCGACAGTGGCTTCTTTCTTGGGGAGGGCTGACTAGATATCTTGGGAAACTTAGGGAACCAGCCAGCAGGTGCCAAAGACACAGCCACCTGGTGAAAGGGACAAGAGCCCAGGTGGGTGGCACGGAGGGAGGAGCGTCTGTTCGAGGACGGTGTTTTGATGGGCGTTTAGGCAAAAGCATGCTGAAATTTAGACAGAAGAAGAGGAAATGTAGTTATCTGTACATTTTCTGATAACTTGCCTGCTAAAAAAAAAAAGAATGGAATTGTAGTCCGATATATGTGTGTCTGGGAGACTTAGCAGATGACAGCTAATTATCATTTGCTTAAGATGCAATGTTGACCTTTGATTGTTCACATATGGTTCATTTAGCAATAGTACAAAAAGGTTATTCAGATGGACTTAAAAAAAGGAACGGTTCTTTGGAAGCTTGAAAAATATTCAGTGAATGCTTCTAGATTAATATCTCAGGGCAGCTACGAAGACATTTTAGCCCAGCAATGACTGACCTCCAGATTTGCCTTTTTTGTCATCTAAAAAAAATAAGAGTGGGCAGTTTGCTGATTCAAAGCTCCTTAGAGAAATTGGAAAGGGTTTGAGAGCGTTTCTCTATAGTTAACTTAGGGTGAATCGCTTCTCAGACAGGATGGGAGAATATATTGGATACCTCTCGTGCCCCACCTCGTATTATTCGGCCCTTGGGATGACCGGCTTTCCACAGACTCACCCCCACAGCACCTGGCCCAGCTGCAGGTGCTCCCTCCTGCTTTCTGTCTCGAGATGTTTCTGTCACTGACTTGTCAGAAATCTTGGAGGAAACTATCTAGATACGCTATCATGCATCCACCTTGAGTCCCCAGTCACTGGTGTCCCAGGATAAGTGTAGGCACTGGATCCAGCATAAGTGCCCCTTCTCCTCTGCCTTGGGCAGGCAAAGATGTGGTCTACACTACATGTCTTTGCAGAGATTCCCAGCAGTGTTGCTTCCCAAACTCTCAGAGTGGGAATCCGCTTGAAAACACATCTTTGGTTTTCCTTTCTATCCTGTTTCTCTTTTTCTAATTTTTCACTTTTCCTAGTACTTTTGGGAATTGCTTCCCCAAATAAATCACCTGTACATAAGCTTTTAATTATTGTCTGCTTTTTGCAAAAACTCAGACTAAGATACTTCATTCTAGAAGTTGCCCTAGAAAGAAGACCCTCAAGATGAGATTCTGAAATGACATGAAGGAGATGGACACCACTGGTGTGTTAGATAAGGGAGTGGTAATCCTAGGCATTCAGAGGCAGCATATTTATTTTTATTGCCTCACAGTTCATCCAGTGAATCACAGACCCACTCTATGCTAATTTTCTTGGTTCTTGAGTACAGAACTGGGATAAATACTCTGTGTAGTTGCAGAACCCTTGATTCTCTGATCTGTGGTAGTAGAAGCCATTCTGATAAGAAAGACCAAGTAGGAGCCTCTGGCCCCTGCAATGAGGACGAGGTTAGAACTAATACTGCACCTCAGGAGGAAGTGTGCGAATCAATGCCACTGGCAAAGACCTAAGGCACCTAGGGGTTGTGATTTCCACTCATATTACCATGTGTTTAATCTATACCACCCATGAAATCACAAGAGGAATCATGGCAAACCTACTACTCGGGTAATGTAACCCAGCAGATCCAAGAGTGCCATGAAATGTGTGCTGATTAAGGGTGCTCTGTGGACTCATTGACAAGCCCCAAGAGGAGAACTGCAGTGCAGAGCCTGTGGTCCTGGTGTATGCCAGTGCCTTCTACAGCAGAGACAACATGTGGGCCGGGGCTGGGAGATGACACAAAAGGGCAAGAACAGAGACCGAAGAGAGTGAACACAGTAGCAAGGGCTGAAGCACTGAAGGCATGCTATCAGGGAGAAACACCCCCTTCCTAGAAAAATAAAACTAAAATTAATTCCCCATCATGGGAGACTAGAGACTTCAATTTCTATTTCCTAGTTGTTAATATCTATTAATAAGTCATAACGAGATACTCTATGTGGAGGGGTAGAATTGTGCATGGTACCTAAGAGGTGCTCAATAAATATTAGTTTTTATCATTCTTATGATTGATGACTGATTACACTGAGTATCTTTCATAGTAAATGCTAATAAATAGCAGAATGAGTTCTCATCTAAATGATCACAATAAGCAGCAGGGATTATAATACATAGCTGGGAAATATGCCACAGATTTCCTGTGAGACCATTCTTTGCAGGTACAAAGGGATAATGTCTTAAGCAGAAGTTATTCTAATACCAGTTATTTTCTTATATAGACTATGTGAGAACTTTTCTCTATTCACAGAGTATTAGAGGAATTAATTAATTTGGGGGAAGAGTGATGTTGCTAAATGGGTAATGCTGTCAGAAATTTAGAATATGCCAAATTTTAACTCTGCTCATTTTGTGATCCTTCCTGGATCCCTGGCATTTCATATTCTCAGGCTGAGTACCACCTATGGTTGCTGAGGGACAGCTGCTTCTGGCCCATACTGTTCCAGTTATGCAGCTGGATTATGGGTGTTTTATTACCCTTGGGGGGTGTTTGAAGGAAATGGTAAGGAGGACCACCATTATAGGAGTAGCTGGAAATGTACGGTGAAGCAAGGACACTCAAACGGTGGCAGGCAAGACAGACTTGGAAGATCACTTGCTTGGTAAAATGTCTTGGTTACATGCCTTTTCATGTGTTACTGTTTATGACTTGTCAGTTTTGATGACAGAAAGTGCCTTTTAAATTACTTTTGGGCATATTACCTTGTCTTTCCTCTTTCTATTCTTAACATGCAAGAAGAAGAATGCAGATTTATGTTTTAACAGCAACTAGATGAGCAGAATTATACCCTTGAGATATTTTGAAAAGTTAAAAGCTATACAAAAGTAGGTGTTATGTAAATTTAATGTTACATATAGTAAAGATGGAAATGCACATTTTATTGGTAATAGTGTTATTAGGTGGGTATTTATTTACAATGTTTTTCATAGACATTTTTGCATTAGGTATTGGTTAACATTGTTTTCAGAGTTAAATCTCCCTTGATTTATTTCCCTCACACATAGTTGATCTTTTGTTCTTCTTCATTTATACACTTTTTTGCAATGCTAAAAAATAGTGTGTTTGATAAATGCCTTAAACTATGACATAGTCCGTTAGCATTAAGTTGGTCTGGCTAGAGAAAAACATCAGACAATTTGGTTACTAGTGTGTGCCTAAGTTTTATTAAAATTTACATGCAAGAGAAATCACTCTAGTGGACTAAGTCAAAGAATTATTTTTTTAGGTAAAAAAATAAATGATATTTATACCATCATAAAATGATTAGATAATAATTGTTAGAGTGATACAAAAATTAAAAAAAATATATATAGAGAGAGATTCCAGACTCTTGACTAAGAGGCAACAGGCCGTATGGTGCTTGGACCACGTGTTTCCCAGACCAAGTCTTAAATCC
Source organism: Smutsia gigantea (assembly GCA_032199065.1). Taxonomy (NCBI): domain Eukaryota; kingdom Metazoa; phylum Chordata; class Mammalia; order Pholidota; family Manidae; genus Smutsia; species Smutsia gigantea. Next base: position 20,502 of record JAVSCE010003877.1, read on the forward strand.
ATTATCATCAGAAAGGTGTTTACAGAATTTTCAGAAATGCTCATTTTTTCCCAAAAGCAGATTCAAAATTGCAGTCTTAATAATGTTCCCATATATGGGAAAACATTTCTTTTAAGTACCTGATTTCTTTTTGGTATATTTTTTCTTTTTATCACATAGTGACAGTTCAGTAATCACAGAAACTGTATTCATAAATAGCCATTTAAAAAAAATCAAAACAAGGTATGTTTATTTTTTAACATGTACTGAACTGCTAGAAATCTACTGGATGAGGAAGAACAATAGCTGATTTGTTCTGTTCTGACCAGAATCATAGTTACACAGTCACGCTTTATTATATTTGTACCTTGGTTGTTTTTCTGAGCAAAATGAAAACAATCAAAGCAATAGAAACATAATAAAAGAAAATACCTAGTTTTTATTTGGAGTAGTTGTCCTTGCAGCAGTGAGCAACTTCTTTTTGGATTCAAGGCCGAAACAGATATTGAGGTTAAGAGTTGGAGTGGGGAAAATTCAATACAGTTGATACTTTGACTTTAGTCCATGTTATGAAACATGAGAATAGATTATTCTAGAAGGATTCTAACCAACAATTTTCTGTATATTTAAAGAGTAAAATATATATGTAAGTTAAGCACTAAATATGTGTAAGTTAAGATATTAAAAAGATATTGTAAGAAAAATTAGGCACTGGATTAGAGATTGTGAAATACCTTCTTTGAAGATGCTAAAATAATCAAAATGTGAATTATAGCACTTTTTGGATGGTGGGGAGAGGATCATTTTTAAAGCTGACTTAAGAAAATATTGAGAATGCTTTAAAAGTCTCAGCTGCAAGGAGCAGAGGTGTGGGAAAACCATGTGAGGAGTGTTGAGAGTAAGAATGAGCATGAGACCAAAGGGCTGGGTAGTCACTCTATGTTTCATGAGAAGTATGCTATTAATTGAGCATAATGTGCATTTTATGGGGTGGCTTAGAAGTAGCTGGAAGGTTAAACCGTGGCTGGAATGATAAACCGTGGCTGGAAGAGGTTGGATGATTGTTTGATAAGCCTGAGAACAGGGTCCCCTCCCAACTAAGTCACTTGCTTGAGTAACTGTAGCACAGCTGCAGTCTTCTTTCTAAGAGGACTAGTTTGGTCTAGGTGTCTATGCAGAGTGCTTTATTTTCCCAACAATGAAGAGTATTCAGAGGTTATAAGGTGGTAGGAAAAGATGGAATAATAGCCCATGATTTTCAGAGAAGAATGACAGGTTAAAAATTAGCATTTGGACATGTCTTTTCCTTACCAGTTTTCCATGTGGTATCAATATATATTCTCTTTCCCACTCCTCTCAAAATCTTCAGTTACTTACACATTATCCCTACTGTTGTACATAGGTTCTTATAACTTGTTGCAGTCTTTATGGGCACAGCATATGGACCAAGGCCACTTGTTAGGGCTCTGTCCTCTTTGGAAGTTATGTATTTTAATAATATTGACTTCTTTTTTTGGGGGGGGGGTGTTTTTTTTATTAACGTATCATTGATATACAATCTTATGAAGGTTTGACATGAGCAACCTTGTGGTTATTACATTCAGCGATATTATCAAGTCCTCCCCGCACACCCCATTGCAGTCACTGTCCATCAGTGTAGTAAGATGCCACAGAGAAACTACTTGTCTTCTCTGTGCTATACTGCCTTCCTTGTGACCCCCTACATTATGTGTGCTAATCATAATGCTCCTTAATCCCCTTTTCGCTCCATCCACACTCACCCTCCACAACTCTTTCCCTTTGATAACCGCTAGTCCCTTCTCGGGATCTGTGAGTCTGCTGCTGTTTTGTTCCTTCAGTTTTGCTTTGTTGTTCTACTCCACAAATGAGTGAAATCATTTGCTATTTGTCTTTCTTTGCCTGGCTTATTTCACTGAGCATAATACCCTCTAGCTCCATCCATGGTGTTGCAAATGGTAGGATTCGTTTTCTTCTTATGGCTGAATAATATTCCATTGTATATATGTACAACCTCTTCTTTATCCATTCATCTACTGATGGACACTTAGGTTGCTTCCATTTCTTGGCTATTGTAAATAGTGCTGTGATAAACATAGTGGTGTATATACCTTTTTGAAACAGGTGTCTTGTTTTCTTTGGGTAAATTCCTAGGAGTGGAATTCCTGGGTCAAATGGTATTTCTAACTTTAGTTTTTTGAGGAACCTCCATGTTGCTTTCCACAATGGTTGAACTAATTTACATTCCCACCAACAGTGTAGGAGGGTTTCCCCTTTCTCCGCATCCTCGCCAGCATTTGTTGTTCCTTGTCTTTTGGATGTTGGCCATCCTAACTGGTGTGAGGTGATATCTCATTGTGGTTTTAATTTGCATTTCCCTGATAATTAGTTATGTGGAACATCTTTTCATGTGCCTGTTGGCCATCTGAATTTCTTCTTTAGGGAAGTATCTCTTCAGATCCTCTGCCCATTTTTTAATTGAGTTATTTACTTTTTGTTTGTTGAGGCGTGTGAGTTCTTTATATATTCTGGATGTTAACCCCTTATAGGATATGTCATTTATGAATATATTCTCCCATACTGTAGGATGCCTTTTTGTTCTACTGATGGTGTCCGTTGCTGTACAGAAGCTTTTCAGCTTGATGTAGTCCCATTTGTTCATTTTTGCTTTTGTTTCTCTTGCCTGAGGAAATGCGTTCAGGAAAAAGTTGCTCATCTTTATATTCAAGAGATTTTTGCCTGTATGTTCTTCTAAGAGTATTATAGTTTCATGACTTACATTCAAGTCTTTGACCCATTTCAAGTTCATGGAATGCAACAGATTTCTGTGTATTAATTTTTCATACTGCAACTTTGGTGAAATCAGTTATTAGGACTAGTATATTTGGAGAGGATTCTTTAGGGTTTTTTTATATACAATATCATGTAGTCTACAAACAGTGAAAATTTAACTTCTTCCTTGCCAATATGGATGCCTTTTATTTCTTCTTGTTGTCTGATTGCCATGGCTAGGACCTCCAGTACTATGTTGAATAGAAGTGGGGAGAGTGGGCATCCTTGTCTAATTCCCTATCTTAAAGGAAAAGCTTTCAGCCTCTCGCTGTTAAGTATGATGTTAGCTGTGGGTTTGGCATACATGGCTTTTATTTTGTTGAGATACTTGCCCTCTATACCCATTTTGTTGAGAGTTTTTATCATGAATGAATGGATGTTGAATTTTGTCAAATGCTTTTTCGGCATCTGTGAAGATTTTTGTCCTTCTTTTTGTTGATGTGGTGGATGATGTTGATGGATTTTAGAATATTGTACCATCCTTGCATCCCTGGAATAAATCCTACTTGATCATGATCGATGATCTTTTTGATGTATTTTTGAATTCAGTTTGCTAACATTTTGTTGAGGACTTTTGTATCTATGTTCATCAAGGATATTAGTCTGTAATTTTCTTTTTTTGTGGTGTCTTTGCCTGGTTTTGGTATTAGAGTGATGCTGGCTTCATAGAATGAGTTTGGAAGTATTCCCTCCTCTTCTATATTTTTGAAAACTTTAAGGAAGATGGGTTTTAGGTCTTCTCTAAATGTTTGATAAATTTCAGTGGTGAAGGTGTCTGGTCCAGGAATTTTGTTCTTAGGTAGTTTTTTGATTACCAATTTAATTTCATTGCTGGTAATTGGTCTGTTCAGATTTTCTGTTTCTTCCTGGGTCAGTCTTGGAAGGTTGTATTTTTCTAGAAAGTTGTCCATTTCTTCTAGGTTATCCAGTTTGTTATCATATAGATTTTCATAGTATTCTCTTATAATTCTTTGTATTTCTGTGGTTTTCGTAGTGATTTTTCCTTTCTCATTTCTGAATCTGTTTATGTGTATAGATTCTCTTTTTTTATTAATTAGTCTGGCTAGGGGTTTATCTATTTTGTTTATTTTCTCAAAGAACCAGCTCTTGGTTTCATTAATTTTTTTCTATTGTTTTATTCTTCTCAATTTTATTTATTTCTTCGCTGATCTTTATTATGTCCCTCCTTGTACTGACTTTGGGTCTCATTTGCTCCTCTTTTTCTAGTTTTATTAATTGTGAGTTTAGACTGTTCATTTGGCGTTGTTCTTCATTCTTGAGGTAGGCCTGTATTGCAATATAATTTCCTCTTAGAATGGCCTTTGCTGCGTCCCACAGATTTTGGGGTGTTGAGTTGTTTTCATTTGTCTACACATATCTTTCTTGATCTCTGTTTTCATTTGGTCATTGATCCATTGATTATTTAGGAGCATGTTGTTAAGTCTTCATGTATTTGTGGGCTCTTTTTGTTTTCTTTGCACAGTTTATTTTTAGTTTCATACATTTGTGGTCTCAGAATCTGGTTGGTACAATTTCCATCCTTCTGAATTTACTGAGGCTCTTTTTGTGGTCTAGTATATGATCTGTTCTAAAAATGTTCCATGTGCACTTGAGAAGAATGTGTATACTGCTTCTTTTGGGTGCAGTGTTTTGTACATGTCTATTAGGTCCATTTGTTCTATTGTGTTCTTCAGTGCATCTGACTCCTTACTTATTTTCTGTCTGGTTGATCTGTCCTTTGAAATGAGTGGTGTGTTGAAGTCTCCTCAAATGAATGAATTCCATTGTATTTACCCCTTTAATTCTGTTAGTATTTGTTTCACATATTTAGGTGCTCCTATATTGGGTTCATAAATATTTATAATGGTTGTATCCTCTTTTTGGAATGACCCCTTTATGTAATGTCCTTATTTGTGTCTTATTACTTTATTTTGAAGTCTATTTTGTCTGATACAAGTAATGCAACTCCTGCTTTTTTCTCTCTGTTATTTTCATGAAATATCTTTTTCCATCCCTTCACTTTTAGTCTGGGTATGTCTTTGGGTTTGAGGCGAGTCCATTGTAGGCAGCATATAGATTGGTCTTATTCTTTTATCCTTTCTGTAACTCTGTGTCTTTTGATTGGTGCAATCAGTCTATTTACATTTAGGGTGATTATCAATAGATATGTATTTATTGCTATTGCAGGTGTTAGATTTGTGGTAATCAAAATTCAAGAGCAGCTTCTTTACTATCTAACAGTCTGATTTAACTTGCTTGGTATGCTATTTCAAACACAATCTAAAGGTTCGTTTTTTTCCCCCTTTTTCTTCCTCCTCCACTCTCTATATATTAGGTGTCATATTCTGTACTATTTGTATATCCCTTGACTCACTTTGTGGATAGTTTAGTTTTGAATTTTCTTAGTAATTAATTGGTGTACTTCCTTTTACTGTGGTTTTTTTATTCTGGTGACAGCTATTTTAGCCTTAGAAGCACTTCCATCTATTTCAGTCCCTTGAAAATGCACTGTGGAGATGGTTTGTGAGAGGTAAATTCCCTCAGCTTTTGCTTATCTGGAAATCGTTTAATCCCTGCTTGAAATTTAAATTATGATATTACTGGGTAGAGTATTCTTGGTTGGAGGCCCAACTGTTTCATTGCATTAAATATATCACATCACTCCCTTCTGTCCGGTAAGATTTCTGCTGAGAAGCCTGATGATAGCCTGATGGTTTTCCTTTGTATTTGTTTATTTGTTCTTTTTTCTCCCTCTGGCTGCTTTTAATATGCTTTCTTTGTCCTCAATCTTTGTCCTTTTAATTATTATATGTCTTGGTGTTGTCTTCCTAGGGTCCCTTGTGTTGGGAGATCTGTGTACTTCCATGGCCTGAGAAAGTATTTCCTTCCTGGATTGGGGAAGTTTTCAGCAGTAATTCCTCAAAGAGACTTTCTATCTCTTTTTTTCTGTTTTCTTCTTCTGGTACTCCTATAATATGAATATTGTTCCATTTGGATTGATTGCACAGTTTACTTAATATTCTTTAATTCCTCGATATCCTTTTTTCCCTCTGTGCCTCAGCTTCTTTGTATTCCTGTTCTCTAATTTCTATTTCATTTACCATCTCCTCTACCACATCTAATCTGGTTTTAAATTCTTCCATTATATGTTTCATTTCAGATACTGTATTTTTTAAAGTTTCTGTCTCTTTTTTGAAGTCCTCCCTGAGGTCTTGAATATTTTTCTGTAACTCCGTGAGCATGTTTATGATTTTTATTTTTAAATCTTTATCAAGAAGATTGGTGATTTTTGTTTCATTTAGCCCTCTTTCTGGTGTTTGAGGTATTGTGGTTTGTACAAGGTTCTTTTGCTCTTTCATATTTCTAATGATTACTGTGAAATTATAACTTTGTGTAAGCGGCCCCCTCTAGTGCTGAGAAGCTCTACTCTCTGGAGCTGCCTAGCAGCTGGAATGAAGGTGAGGACTGCAGGTGGGTGATGCCAGTGCCTGCTGGGAGGAAAGAGTTCTTTTCTGCTTCCCAGCTTCAGTGCCTGCCTCCACTGCCAGGGCCAATGGGCTGAGTATGCAGGGAGGAGCCTCTGCCTTTCACCCCTGTAGCTGCCATCAGCAGGGCTGCCTTCTGGCTGGCCTGCAGTGATTGCATGGATAGCAGCTGAGTGGACCAGTGCTTTCTGGAAAGAAGGAGTGGCAGGCTGCATATCACAGTTGGGAGCCTTGGCAGTCTGTTGCCATCCACTGAGATGGAGCGCGTGAAGCTCCTGAAAGTTCCCAACCTGCTGGGCTGAGTGTGCTGGGACAATTTTGTCCACTTCTCCTTTCTCCTGAGCTGCAAACTCTGTGTTATCCTTGCCTCTTCAGCACCCCTCTCACTGTTGGGAAGTCTTTCAAAGTGCCTGCCTTTCTTTTGTCCCAGAGTATCTGGTTGTGGGTATTCATTCTCCACAAGAAGCTGGAATCTCAGTCTTCTGAGTATTCCACCTGTCTTTGCTTTCCAACCCCTCTAATCTCCAGAGCACCATGTAATGTGGATTTGTGCTCCCAGAGCAGAGCTCCTTGGCAGGGTGTTCAGCAGTCCTGGGCTTCTACTCCATTCCTGCTCTGCTTCTCTTCCTTCTGTCTATGAGCCATGGTGGGGCGAGGGCTTGGGTCCTGCCAGATCATTGCTTTGCTAATTTGCCCTTTTCTGTGAGGTTTTCCTTAGATGTAGGCCATCTGTCTCAGTCTTATGGTTGCTTTTTCAGAATTAGTTGTATTTGTTGTATTTTAGTGTTATGTTTGATTTTGAGTGGAGGTTTCTGCCTCACTTCTCATGCAGCCATATTTTTCTGCCCCCCCCCCCCAATAATACTGATGTCTTAACATTATTGGGCTTGTAAACGAGGAAGTGTGGGAGCATATTTGCATTTTAGATAGATGACTTTGATGCCATGTAGAGGATGTTTTGGGCAGTGTTTGGAGTGGTGCCAGTTTTGAAGGGCTTGTGCAGGCATCTAGATAAGAAAAGTGATTGCTACAGTGTTATTAAATAAAGTTAAGGATGGAGTTAATCTGCTGGAAATGAAGGGTTTAGGTGGGAGGTGATTGCTTTGTATAATTACTGGGACAAATGGGAGAGGAGGGTGACTGGCACATCTCAACTCCTCCCCTGCCCTGTTCTATTCCCCTATGGTCCTTAGGTGACTTTGACTTCCCTGCCACCCTGGGAAAATGGAGGGCACCATGTTCACACTCCCTCGTTCCAAGTCCTTTGTATCTCAGTACCCTTGTAACTGCCCCAGTCTCCCATGCTTGCTTCCTGTTTTCCCTCCTTCCAAAGCTGGACCTTTAGCTGGAAACCTAGGTGGCTCTTTGAGGTGACTCCTCTCTAAATTCACACCTTCCTCTTCCTTGAAAGTCGCAGCTTCTCTGGGAGACAGTGTGCACCATTTATCTCCCATGTGAAACATAGAATAGGTGCATGTTAAGGTCTGAATGAAGGGGACTGCCAAGTAACGTCTTCTTCTGTATGCTTGCTTCTAGTAACTGACATACTCAAGCATTTTTTATCCTAAACCAAAGTTTTCTTGTGTCCTACCTGGTCTCCTCCTCTCTGCTTCACTTCACTACCAATTGGCCTTATATAGTAAACTGCACACATTTACTTTTTCTCACAATTGCCGTCACTCCTCCACCCTGAAGGCCATTTTCCTTTACTGTCATTCTAATGAAAATCCATCTCACTTTGATCACCAAAATACATGTTTTTGTTCATCCATTCTGCTTGGCTCAGGTTTATTTTCCTCCTGTTTTTCTTTTTTTCTGCAGATACATGCTTTTTATCCTTTACTGTTCTTATCACCTCTTCTCAAAAAGGACAACTTACTAAGCCCTTCTTTCTTTATTCTTTCCCAGTTTTATGCCTATAATGTTCAAAAGTGATGTTTACAGAAGTTAAAATCAAGCTTATGGTTTCTTTGGATTGCTGCCAAATTATCCATTTATCATAATCTTCATTTTTTCATATTAAAAACAATTTCCTCATCTTAATTTTAAGCATTTTTTTCTGGTGAGAAATAATTTAAAATGTTTCTACTAACTGAAAACATGCACTATTAAATTTCACTTGATTTAATGTAATGCTAATTGTCCCAGACTTATTGCATTTATTTTATTTCAGTGTTCAAACAATATATTAGTTCCTTGAAAGCTGTTAAAGTTTCTTTTCAAAAAATGAATTAAACTGCTTATGTCAAATGAGCAGCATTTACATTACATATTTAAGGAAGAAAAGTGCTGATGTATTTAAAATCTTTTATTGAAGTTACAGCTGCCCCTCTTGGCTTTAAAAAGCATAATGCTATTATGTGAATTGTAAATATCAAGCTATTGTTCTGGGAGAAAACTAAGAATGTCAGTAGGACATTGTACTTTTCTAGTGTAGTAACTGTATTTCCTGTTTTTTTTTTTTGCATTGATGACACTTTTTACTTTCATAGCAAGAGATTACAAGTGAATAGCCCAAACTTGCAAAATAGCATCAGTTTGCAGATTTTTCAAGTAGCTGATCACTACTATTGTCTTCCTTTAAGTATACACTATGCCTTATGATACAAATCTGCCTTTACAAAAATTACTCGATACGTGGTGCTTAACTGGTAAAGTGTACTGTTTATAATTGATATGCTGAGGGGTGTAATTTAAAGTATTTCAGAACATTTTCTCTTTAGGGTATAAAACTCCAAATCCTTGCCATGACTTGCAATTCCCTATATGATTGGAGCCTTACTTACTAATCCAATGTGGGCCCCCTAGAGTTAGAAATGCAAAGATTTAGTAGTGGTTAGTTGAGTGAATGAAAGGTAAACGGGAGAGGGAACAGCAATAAGAGCAGGAGGAGAGGAGGATTGGATAAGAAGAGTCACAAACTGGGTGCAGCTGGGAAAACATCTTGGCCCAGCCAGTGGGGAATTCCAGTGCCAAATTGCCCTTTAGAGGAGTTTTTCATTGAGCAGAATGGTCAGGTCCCTGTCACTGGTGAAACTGTTGGGGAAGAGCATTTCATGATTTGAAAACATTGGTGAATCCCAAAACCTCTCTAACTGGGGTCTTTCATTGACTTATGGCTCAACTCTTCATTTTCTTTACAGTGTCTTTCAAAGGGAAGACATTTTCATTTTGATGAAATCCAGCTTATCAATTTTAATTCTTTCACTGTAATAATTTGGGTTTTGTCTTTAAGAATTCTTTGTTTAACTCAAGGCTACATAGATTGTATCCTATATGTTCTTTCTAGAAGTTTTATAGTTTTAAGTTTCACAATTGGGTCTTTCTCTAATTTATTTTGAGCTAATTTTTGCCTTTGTGCAATGTAAAGATCAAGGTTATTATTATTTATTACACATATATATATATATATATGGATGCCCATTTGTGGCAGCCTCATTTCTTTAAAAGATTATCCTTCCACCATTGAATTGCCTTTATATCTTTGACTAAAATCAATTGATCATATAAATGAGGGTCTATTTGTAGAATCTGTTCTCTTCCATTGATCTATGTATCTATGTTTATCAATACCACACTATATTGATTATTTTATTTTTGTAATAAATCTTGAAATCAGAGTAAATCTTCCACCTTTTTTTTCAAAATTGTTTTGAATATTCAAGTTCTTTTGCTTTCTATATAATTTTTTGAATCAGCATTTTTAGTTAAAAATATTTTCCTGGTATTTCAATTGCATTATGTTGAATCTATGGAGCTATTTGGGAGAACTGGCACCTCACCATTATTGAGACTCTCAGTTCATGAACTCAGTATATTTCTCAGTGTATTTAGATCTTTTTAAATTTCTCATCAGTTTTCAACATACAGATTTTGCACTTATCTCATTATATTTATACCTAAGTATTTTTTGATGCTATTTTAAGTGGTCCTTTTTAACATTTCAATTTCCAATAGTTCATTGCTATTATATAGAAATGCAGTGTGTGTGTGTGTGTGTGTGTGTGTGTGTGTGTGAACTGATCTTGTATCCTGTGATCTACCAAACACATTTATTAGTTTTAACAGATAACTATGTTTTATTTGAACAGATAGGTTTATTTATGCCTTTTCATTCTATATTCTTTTCCTTTCCTTCTTCCTTTCTTTTTTCTCTTCTTCTTCTTCTTCTTTTCTTGTCTTGTTGCACTGGCAAGGACTTCTATTAGGATGGTGAGTAGAATAGGTAGGGGTGATGAGTGCAGTCATCATTGCTTGTTTCTGATGTCAGGGGAAAGCATTCAGTCAATTGCCTTGAAGTAAGGTGATAGGCATAGGTTTACCATAGATGCCTCTATCAGGTTTAGGAAGTTCTCTCACTGCTAGCATGCCGAGTGACTGGCATGAAAGCATGTTCATTTAAAAAATAATAATCTTACTGCATCTACTGTACTAATCACAATGATCACAGTAAAAGGAAAAGGGAGACAAAACAGTCCCATTAAGATTTCACGGCCAGTTGTTTTCCTGACCCTAACATGTAAGAAACCTCATGACTTGACTCCTGCCTATGTCCTTAACTCATCTCTTGGCACTCTCCACCTGCATCATCAGTTGTTCTAGAACAGGAATTGCTTGCATTTATCTTTATGTATAATCATGCTTATATTTAGCAGTGGTATTTATAGTGGACACTCTGCCAAGCCACCCAGATTTCCTGTGAGGCCAGAAGAACCTATTCCCCTACCTGGGAGTACTGCTGGATGATAGGCCTCCACTCTCAGCCCTCTATGGAATAGCGTCCTGATGCAGGGAGTTCCTGATAGAGGGTCATACCACCTTTCCTAGAACATGTTATATCTAAAACAGGGTTATTGAGACTCAACCTTCCCATGCCAAAGAGGGGAACACCCCAGGCCCAATTCTGAAAGACTATCCCAACTTCACAGGTCTTTGTGGGATCATTTGAAACCTTTTTTTGACTTCGTCACAGCTATGGTGACCAACAACTGGAAAAAGGTTCCAGTTTGCTCATAACTGAGGGGTTTTCCAAACCCAAAACTTTAAGTTTTAGTAGGAAAAAAAGTAGGAAAGTCTTGGGAAAAACAAGATGACTCAGTTACTCTAAGCTTCAGGCCCAACTCCTCTCTCTCCAAAGTCTCTTTTCGCTGCCTTCCCCACACTGGTGCTGATTCAGAGAGCGCTGGGTGCTTAACTTCTTCATGCTCAGCTGTGTCCCGGTGCCTCACGGCAGCATGCAGGACAGATGAGGAAGCAAGGAGGCCAGCTGGGGAGGTAGTTGCATCATTCCACAGAAGTAGGAGAGTGGCAGTCCCAGAAATGTAGGAACAAAGAGAGAAGAGAAGTAGTCAGACTCCTGATTTATTTTTGAGGCCAAACTAACAGGTCTTTTTGATGGTTTGGATCATGGTCACAGGGGCCTGCTCAATGTTGAGTTGACTAGCTAAGTGAATCGTGGTATCAGTTACTGAAGTGGGGAAAGTCTTGATAACTCAGTATGTTCTGCATTCAATATGGGATACCTGAGTGGAGATTTCAAGGAGACATAAAGTACCAGAGCTCTGGAGGCAACTGGGTTGGTGGACAGATTCTGAAAACAGAGGCATCCAGGTTCCAGGGACCGTCACTGGAGTAAATAGGATCGCAGGAGGAGAGCACAGGGGGCGGTGGCCCTGAAGCTGCCCTGCATCTCAGGACCTTTGAGAATCTGATGGAAGTGAAGAATGCTCTTTGTAGAAAAACAGCAACACATTCTTGTCTATATTTCTGTTAATTTCCTAGAGCTTCTGTAACAAACTACCACAAACTAGGTACCACAAAATAACAGAAATATTTTGTCTCACAGTCCTGGAGGCTAGAAATGTAAACCCAAGGTGTTGGCAGGGCCCCGCTCCTTCCGAGACCTACAGGGGAAGCTCCCTCTCTGCCTCTCCCTTGCTTCTTATGTGGCTCTCAGCCCTTGGCATCCTTTGGCTTGGAGCTGCATCTCTCCCACCCCTGCCTCCCTTGTTATATAGCATTCTGCTCTCTGTGTGTTTCCATCCCTTTTTTCCAAGGACATCAGTCATACTGAATAAGGCCCCCCCTGCTCTGGGATGACCTCATCTTAACTAGTTACATCTACAATTGTTCTGTCTTTACTGAAATCAACATTCGGAGATACTGGGCATTAGGACTTCAACATACCTGTTTGTGGGACCCAGCTCAAACCACAGTTTCATACCATTTTAAGGATACAAAAATCCCCTGAGCCCGACCTCCCAAGACATGACCGCAGGACTCCGCAAGCTGTGGAGGATGGGCCTGGGAAGAGAGCGCGGCAAAGGAAGGAGGAGGTAGAGGAAGAGCAGGCGCTTCTGTCCAACCCTTTCGCGTGGACCCAGGGGACAGGGACCCACAGGGACCTGGGCAGGGGGAATGCTGAGCAGCGTCCCCCGGACACCAAGAGAGTTTGTGCTGTTGCCTGCGGGCACCACCACCCAGTGCTCGGCTGAGACCGGCAGCAGCTGCTCGCAGTTTTGGCTTTTATGGCGTCCAACCCTACTCTGTGCACCTATCATGTAACTATATCATTTAACCCTCACGGCAACCCAATTATTATCCCCATTTTACAAATGAGGGAGCTGCAGACGTAAAACTGTTTCAGTACTGTGGCACACCGAGCACGCAAAGGTAACACGTTTAAATCATAGCTTCAGTTCCTCCCATTCTTCTCCACTCTATTCATTAAATAAATCCCTACACCATGTACATTTTGCTTTTTAACAAATCAGCTCATCGCTTCATCGCATTCACTACGTGGATTAAAATGGATTCTTTTTTCTGATCATCCAAATTAGAAAGATGTAGCGTGATCATTTCTCTCATGCTTTTTCTACGCTTCTCCAAGTTACATCAGTGCCCAGACGTTGTCAGTCTCCCGCTTCAGACCTGCCGGTGGTTCCGCCTCGCCCATAGGATGGGATGGCTGTGATCGCTCCCCTTGAATTTCCAGCCTCCTTTTGTAAGGCGTTCACTGCACACCTCTCCCCGGACAATTCTCCAACCACACGGAGCTGTGCTCTGTGTCTCACCCTTTCCCTTTCCTCTGTCTCTGAGAGGTTTTCCTCTTGGCAACTCCTCTTCATATTTGAGCACCCAAGTCACGGCCACCTTCTCTTATGAGATCTTTTATGAGGTCTCGTGTGAATCACCCAAGGCAAAACCAAAATGAGGAAGACAGGAGCCTCCGTGTGCATTTGATTTTAGCAAGGTCTGGCAATGTGAAAGGGACAGGAGACAAATAGTAACTTCAGTAAAGGGCAACATGATAGTGACAGAGTAATGCTGGTCACAAATTGTTAAGAGTTTTAAAGATGGGAGACATAGGAGAAGCATTCATTCAAAATCATATTACACCATCGATGTAAATCACCCCCTCTCTCAAAAAGGGAACTTTTAAAGATACGTGATAAAGAAGTGGCATCACATTTACCCTCTTGCATGCTTGCCTGCAATTTTTAATTTGTTCCTTTCAGTAAACCTCATTAGCCCTAAGGTTATTTACACATTTTTAATTGTTCCTAGGTATTTATTTTTCTCAGTGCTTTTTTACCTTAAATTAATGCCTACAATTATATAACCAAGGCAGGTGACAACAGATCTCATTAAGAAGTTCACTTGTTCACTTTCCTATTTATTTTTTTTAATTCACTATTACTTAGGATGTAGTCTAAATTTCAAATGAGCATATTGGGTGTTTCTAAAACACCATTAATGAGGTGATGTTTGGTGTTTCTAAACCTCTTTAATGAGAACAAGGATCCTTGAATCCTAGAATCTTGAAATTTTAGTACCTTTATTGCCCAAGTTCTCCTTTAGGCAAATTATCTAAAGGTTTACTGTTTGTTTTTAGGTTTTGTCAGCAGCTTTTTGCAAACTTTGTGTCACATACTCAAGGATTTAAAATGCAAGGGCAGGTGCAGATAGATAATCATTGCATTTCAAGCAAACTCAGTATTCCTTTTGTCCTGTCTGCTGCTATCTGTCCTTCTTCAGAGCAGTACAGAACTCCCTCTTCTGTGCTGCACGGCTTCCTGTGTACTATTATTGTGCCTTGTATACAGTTTCTTGTAATTATTTGCTTAATTGTGTCCTTTACCTGTCTCCTCCAACCTTTGATAAACTCCTAAAATGTAGAAAACCACTCGCTTATGTTTATGTCCTTAGCACAGTGTTCAGAATGACAACCACTTCAACAGAGAATGAATGAATGTCTGGAGTTCGCTTTATGTTGTGAGTCCCCTCTCTACATGTGGGTCAAGAACATGCGAAAAAAAAATGACAGCTTCCATTGGTGTTTTGAGATAACTTGAAGTGGATAATAAAACATCTTCAAAACTAAAATGGAAGTAGTTTGAAGATAATTAAAATGACACACAATTTTTCAAGGCTCATCTATCGTTCACGACGATGGAGGCTGGAATCGCTAGTCCATTGCTGTTTTACTGTGTTCTTTCTCGCATACGTGATGTCCGTGTTAGTGCATCTTCTATGAATTCTGTGGGAAAGTTGATTCATACGTTGTTGTGCACATTTTTCTTGTTCTCAGCATGTCTGGAATTTTTATCCAAATTTACATGTAGCACACAAAGCAAGGTCTATTTTCAAAAGTGGAAATTCAATTACCAGGGAATACTATGACAACAGCAAGGGCTAATGCCATAAATGACAGATGGAAGCTGAGGATTTCCTACTTGGGAGAAATCTTCATCTTTACAATGCATTTCAACTAACTTGTAATAGTTGAAAAAAGAGGGACTCTTTTAGTTCTGGCTTTCCTGGAGTCAAAGTGATGTGTTTGCTTTTTTTAGTTGTATGTATGTGTGTGTGTGCGTGTGTATATAGGAAAGGAGGAGAAAGAAGAAATGTTTGAAGTTCACCATGCTTAGTGTAAAATGTCTGAATAACTTCTTACTCTTTTAACTTCAGTAAAACTCAAGCTCTTCAAAATGGAATGATTTATCCTGGAAAATATTGCTGCTTAGCTACAGAGCTAAGTTTTGAACATAGAATCCCTAATTTTCCATTCAATATTTATCCATCTTTATTTTTCCCACTAGTAATTGAAACATACCTGAGAAAAGATTTTTCCAAATGAAAATTATGTAGAAAATCAGTAATGGTATTGTTGTCTTTTATGTATTTCCTAGGGTGGTTGATTCCATTTCAATTAATATGTTTATCTTTTCATGGGGTTTTTGTAATAATAATATAACATGAGCAAATTAACTTTCATAGTAATGGAACAAAACTGACAACCAGACATTTCAAGGATACCTAAAACCTTTGTTTAGCTTGTCACAATTAAGAAGAAATACAATACAAATACAACTTAGAATGAACTAACTCCGCTGCCAGGTAAAGAGAATTAATTCGTCATTCACTATAATACTTTAATTAAATGTTTTTAGATGCTGAACTCTCTATCAAATGAGAGGAAAAACTTATCTTGAGTGCATAAAACTAGTTGAACATGAGATATATAAAAATTTAAGAATACAACAAGTATAAGATACCATTTATACTGCATGCAAATATTGAAGAATTGAACAATATAGGTAGTCTTCCTGGAAAAAATGAGTTATGATTTTTTTTGAAATGAATAACAGATATGATGGACAGCTAGGAAATCAAAAAGGTTGTCTTGTACCGAGATTGAAGAACAAGACCCTGGTTTTGGTGTTTCTTAATTGGTATTTGTTCTGTACTTACTACATTGGAGAATAACTTGAATTTGTATTTGCTAGACTCTGGAGCTGAGACCTGTACTTTAGTCTTGTATGTATTTCATAAACTAAAACTTAAAAAAATATAGCAATTATTAAATCTTTGAAATACAATGCTTTCTTTCACTTTTCCATTAATCACTTCAGTTATAATCTATTTTACATAAAATAATATGATACTTTGCTATTATAACTACTCTTCAAAACAAATTTATCTGTCTATCCTTTGGTAGCTTTATTTCTGAAAGTTTTAATTACACTAATGAGAACTCTTTTATTAGTTACTTGGGTGTTGGTATATTATTCCATTGTTTCTTCTTCTTGGTCAGTGATTAATTAAAATAAAATTCATGTCAGGAAACTAATATTATCTTGTATTATTTCCTACATGTAATAGAAATTCAGTGCTCCTTTTCCTCACAAAGTTATTTTGAATGAGCTTATATTTTTGTGCAACTAATGTAGTTCAATGGATAATCTTTAATTCAAAATGCTTCTTTATTTAGGGGACATAAATTTAAGCCTAAGGAAGTACTTCATTTCACTATGCAAATATAAACATTTATTTTAGGATAAAAATCTCATCATAGAGCACTGTGTACTATTCCTTTACGTATTATTGAAGTGGAGTTCATGTTAATTGGCATAAAGGATATAATGACACAGGCTCGCTTTGCCTTCTAAGTATCCCTCAAATCATTCTGCTTTGTCCACCCTCAGCACCTCCTCGTCCATACCACGGTTCGCTCCTGGACCCTGGCAGTGGCCTCCTCCCAGGGCAGGCCACATCCCACATGATGCTTTTGCTATGAAAAACCCCTCTGGGTTTCCTCTGTACTGTAAAGGGCTCTGTGCTAGGCACCTTCCTCCTCACCTGGCTTCCCCATTTAAAACACGTTAGGAGTCTGTACTTTTAGGATAAAGATGAAACTCGTGAGTGTGGCCCCAAAGGCGCGTGCGATCCGTCACCTTCTGGTTCCTTAGAACACGTTTCACGCCCTCTCTCCCTGCTCTGCCCACCGCCCTCCCTACTCAGATCATAATTATACATGTCTGCAGTGCCCTGACCTTGATAGGCTCTCTCCTGTCACGTGCTGGGCTTTTCCCTGATCCAGTTTTCTCCTCCTCACTTTTTCAATGTCAGGAAAATGTCTTTTCCTCAGAAATGAGCTCCTTGACGACGTTGCCCTGGTCACATCCTCCCATCGCGGCACCACTGTAGTGTTGTGTGTCCTCGTTGTAACTTTTCATTAGTCAGGACCTAAGCCATGTCTGTCTTCTTTTTCATTTCCTGGGTGTAGGACATAGTTGGAAGAATTATACATAATCGATAAATATTGATTAAGTCTATGAATAACAAGAAGGCTTTACATTTTAAAATATTATAAATATGAACTATTTAAAAGACAGAAGCAACAGCATCTCATGGAGTGTATGTATGACATATCTCTTAAACAGTCAGAGACACTGAAGTTTAAAAGTTCATAGATTATGTGATCAAATTCATGTTCAGTAGATTGAGCTGTAACCCTAAATAATTTCATTTAACTACAAATTAATTGTCTTCATTATTATAATAATATAGAGATATTGTATATTTTACTGTCCATTACAGAAATGACATAGAAAATAAAATTGCTTATCATTTTCAAATCCCCTTCCTCACTCTACTTCCCAATGCTACCAATTGCTGTGGGTGAATAACAAGTGTATTGCTTGATTCTAGTCTTATACAGAGGAATTCAAGAAGTTTGTTTTCCACTGAGGATTACATATAAAAACTTCCCAGGAAGCCAAAGTATTGCTAAGTCCAGGGAGCTTGTCTATTTAGGAAAGAAGACAGAAATCATACTTAAAAGAGAGAAATGAAATGAGATAAGGTCTTGAAAAGTATGTAGGGAGAAATAAGAACAGGCAAAGTGTGGTCTATCTTTTCAAGCAATCTACCAGACTTCAACTTTTGAACATCTGGAAGCCCAAATAATGGTCTCTATCTCAGATTGCCTCTGGAGCCAGGTTTTGATGGTGATCAATGTTGTTTTCAAAACTTTCTGTTGCCAGATATCGTTTCTCTGAATTACCCAGAGACCAAAGGCATCCCCCTTTCTTCTTTTGTTCCAATTTATTTTGCAGTTATTATGCCTCAAGCATGGGTCACTATAGTGGGACATAACTTTTAGTAGCTGCATGCGTCAGTGAATGAGTGTATCCATGGGCTGATCTGGGGTTGTATGGTGATTTTCAAGAGCATCACGATCAATCTCAGCATAAGACGTAAGTGTGGAAACAGTGCAGCCCATGTCTTACAGTTCCAGATTGCTTTTCAAGGAGCAGTCCGACTGTCCCAATGCTTCTGGGAGTGAAGACTACCCAGTATTATTAACACTCACATTTTCTCAAAACCTAGTCTAGTTTTGTCCAACAGATGACATTGTCTTTTGAACTTGTATAAAAGTAAAAGTCAATCTTACACAAGATATTAAAAAAAAAAATAGGACATTCCATAGGGTCAAACAGGATTGGACTCTTATTCTACATTCAGTAGCTGCTGTGGATGGCCAATAATCGTGGTGTATCGTGATGCTTCATGACCCAGTATATCTTCTAAATCATCAAAAAAAAAGTCACCTTCATTTGCTCTGGTTTTTATATCAAATATAGTTTGTTTTCCTATTCCTTGGCCTTTGTTAATCCTGTGATTTCTTCTGATATTTTTAGTTAAATATATTTTGTTGTCCTTGAATACCTTGATCTTTGTTCAGACTTCCATTTTACGTAGCATAGCAGGATGGTATTGAGCTTGGGTCGTGGGGCCAGAAGACGAAGTCTTGAATCCCTGCTCTTCTGTTTGCTAGCTTTACTTAATCTCTTTCATGCTCCAGTTTCTTCCTCTATAAAATGGGGGTGATAATAGTGATTATCTCTTTAAGTGAATATTACCTACAAAACACTTAGAACACTGTATCTTAATAGGAGCTAATTTACTGATATCATTTTCCTCATCATCATCATACTTACCACTATTTTTATTAAATGCCTGCTATATGCTGAACATTTGCCGGCAACAGAAGATATTGATGAATCTAACAGAAATAGCATCTATCCTCAAAAAGCTTGCAGCTGGATGAGCAGAGACAGATTTTGGATAGCTAAACAGAAAGTAAGGTGATATCTAACGTAAATGAAATGAAAATAGATACCATGGTTGTGAATAACAGGAGAAAACTACTTCAGAGAGGATGGCCAAGGACAGCAAGTCTAAGCTGTGTTTTCATGTATTACCTCAAGATTGAAAGAGAGAGCTACTTATAAGAACAGGACGGAGGTGCTTTTCACTAAGCAAAAGCAGCCTGAACAATACAAATGTTGGGCAAAAAGCTCTTGCCTGACTCTAGTAAGTGAAATAGAACTGTTGTGGCCAAAGTAGAGAGAACAACATAGAGAGAAATCAAGTGAGGTAGAAGGAGGCAGCAGGGCCTGAGTCATGCATTCAGCATGATTAGTTTTAGTCTAAGTTCAGTGGAAGCTATTTAGGACCTTAAAGTAATGACGCTTTGAAGTCATAGAGGAGTACTCTGTCTGCCATGTTGGAAAATGGATTGGAGGAGAAATGGTGACTTAACAGTTGGGATTTTTTTTTAATAGTCTTAAGTGAGAGTGAAATCATCCAAAATGATGGCAGTGTTGATCAAGGGAAGTGTGGTACCTAGGGAAGATGGAAGTTGAGGGGGGAAAGAAAAATAAAATATGACGCCCAGTTATCTGACTTGAGCAACTAGGGAGGTAGTGGCGCCATTACCAAAAGGGGGAGGCAAGGTGGGGTTAGTTTGAGCCGTAGCGGAGAGGATGAAATGAAGAGCTTCAGCTTGGGATTAAGTCTTAGATAGTTCTGTGACACAAAAATAGTGGTGGAAATAAACATAATTAGAAATATGAATTTGGAATTCATAGACAATGTAATGATTGGAGATATAAATTTAGGAGATATCATATAGATGATATTTAAAGTCATAGGGATAGCTGAGTTCATGTAGGAAAATAATAGATATAGAGGAATAAAGAAGCTTGTGCCAAGCCCAAAGTATCTCCAACATTTAGAAGAAGACACAGAGCCACAGACACTCATTTCTCTCTGTCATTACTCTGGATAACTGATTGCTTTATCATAATATAATGCTGTAAATATCACTATATCATTATACAATATAGAAATGCTCAATATATGCATACATACATATGTATATGTATGTATATATATATATATGTATGTATGTATGTAATATTATTCCCTCTCTTTGCCACTGGTTTGTTTGTTTTGCTCTCTGGAACTTACTTTCCAAATATAAAAAGTAAGTTAAGTTATTATGAATATATCCTAGACACAAAGTGACATACATGGTAGCAAATAAAAATAATTAGATGTTAGAAATGATGATCCATATATTAGTCTGTAATGTTTCTTTACCCAATACAAAGTAAAAGAAAAAAAGACACCGTAATTACTTGTATCATTCAGGTTCTATAGGTGATCTCTTACATGGTATATTTCTTCTTTCATAAGTACTATTTTGAGAAAGAAAAAGTGGTAAAAACTAAGGGACATTCATGCCCATAGGAAAATCTGTAATAGTCTGATAAAATTATCTGGATGCAAAAAGAGAAACAACAGACTGGATCAGAGACAAGTGTCTGGACATTGTCAGAGACAACGTGACTGGAAAGTATATCATTATGACTCATCTTCCCCCCTGTAGTTAAACAGTCCTGGGAGTTATAGGAATCCAACGTAATGGAGGTTTGGCCTCAACCAAACTAAGTACTCAAGGCCTCCTGGAGCATCTGTGGCCACTATAGTCTTCGTTCCCAGGTGACTTCAGGTACCCAGCAAGGAATGGATCTCATGGGTTCCTTGCTGTCATAGTGACAAACAACTGGAGTGTGTGTGTGTGTGTGTGTGTGTGTGTATGCTTAGGTGGAGATGTATTAGACAAATGTTAGCTTCTTCCACTCTCTTCCACCTTCTTCATTCTTTTCAATGAGGGCTCTGCGTACGGCTCCTTCCTGAGTTCACAAGCATGAACACTTCCTAAGACAATCATCAAAGAAAAAGAGAATAGAGGCTTTTTGGGACAAGCTTTCAGTTGGGCTTAAAAAATGCCATAATTCAATGCAAGGAGATAATCAGATCACATCCAGACTCAGGAAGACAATAAGGAGTCATTAAATTGGCTTCACAGACACTGTCCACTTTATTAACAATATCCAAGCTTATGGCATAAAGGCATATGACATTTTCCAAGGAAGTTATATATATTTTTGAGTGTGGATATTTGAAGTTCAGACTGCTCTGGTAGCTTTCAAATGTTTAGTAAATGAAACTATCCACAGTCCAGTTAGATTGTAATTGTTTAAAAGTACAATCAGGACATTTTGTTGACCACAACTAAAAGTTGGACAAAGTGTAATTGGCTTGCAGACAGAAAACAAGGAGCCATCCAGGATATTAGCAGGCTTAGGAGAGTGGGGAGCATTTCTATGATACCAGAATACAAGCTGGCAAACCTTTTGCTCAAGGAGTAGTGAATGTGCATATGCATCACGACCAAGAGATGTGTCAGGTGGAATGCTACATCATTTACCCAAAGAGACAGCAAGAAGTAAAAGTGGGCTTTACAGTGGGCACCCACAGACACTTATGTAGTAGAAGCAACTCTGTTGCTAGCCCCAGAAGAATAGGTATTTTTCTATAACTTTGGACATAATTACATGATATTTTGACTTTTGTGCTTAACAAGAGAAACCATACTTTATAGAAGCAAAAGAATGAGAAAAAAAAGAAAAGAAAAAGGTCTGGACAAGTAGTGATTCTATAGCATCTCACTATGCTGATGGACAGTGACTGTAATGGGATTGGTGGGGGGGGGGCCTAATGAAGGGGTAGTTTAATAACCATATTGCACATTAACTAGATTAATGATACCAAAATAAATTATTAAAAAAAAAAAAGAAAAAGGTCTGCAATGAGTAACAATGGTTATCATATTGTTATGTAGTCATGCTAGATGCACTGCAGGGTAAATACTAATGACCTAATGAAAAGTATTCATGATTAGAGTTTGTATCAAAACAGCTTGGTGTTAGTCCATTGTTTTAGTTTCTGAAAACCAAGTTACAGTTTTATGATTTTTATTTGCTCCACCTAAAACATCATTATGTTATTAAATCTAAAAAAGCCTTTTGTGCATCCTTTTGTTTCTTTGTTGATCTCTTCCTAAATAATTGCCTTTTAGTTATATTATATAAATTGAACTATATTACAGACCATAAGCAATAACTTATACATATGAGGTTAAAAGGACGCTATGAGAGCATAATGACCTTTTGCATCAGTTTATTTTATTAAAGATCTTGTGCATTTGATAATTTTCCCTTTCAAGTTATTATATTAAAATAACCTGAAGATCTTTATGTTTGGTATTTCATTTCTATATAGAAGACAACACTTTCAATATATTGCCAAATGCTGTCTTTGCCCATTAAGTTCTAAGATGTAACATTTTTGAGATATCACTTTAATGGTTACTATGGCATTTTATTTGTGTCCAGTTAAAAAGCTAGAGCAGACTATATCAAGCTGAAAAGCTTCTGTACAGCAAAAGACACCATCTGTAGAACAAAAAGACATCCTACAGTATGGGAGAATATATTCATAAATGCCGTATCCGATAAGGGGTTGACATCCAAAATATATAAAGAACTCACGCACCTCAACAAACAAAAAGCAAATAATCCAAAGAAATGGGCAGAGGACATGAATATACACTTCTCCAAAGAAGAAATTCAGATGGCCAACAGGCACATGAAAAGATGCTCCACATCGCTAATCATCAGAGAAATGCAAATTAAAACCACAATGAGATATCACCTCACACCAGTGAGGATGGCCAACATCCAAAAGACAAACAACAAATGTTGGCGAGGATGTGGAGAAAAGGGAGCCCTCCTACACTGCTGGTGGGAATGCAAATTAGTTCAACCATTGTGGAAAGCAGTATGGAGGTTCCTCAAAAAAATCAAAATAGAAATACCATTTGACCCAGGAATCCCACTGCTAGGAATTTACCCTAAGAATGCAGTAGCCCAGTTTGAAAAAGACAGATGCACCCCTATGTTTATCGCAGCACTATTTACAATAGCCAAGAAATGGAAGCAACCTAAGTGTCCATGAGTAGATGAATGGATAAAGAAGAGGTGGTACATATACACAATGGAATATTATTCAGCCATAAGAAGAAAACAAATCCTACCATTTGCAACAACATGGATGGAGCTAGAGGGTATTATGCTCAGTGAAATAAGCCAAGCTGAAAAAGACAAGTATCAAATGATTTCACTCATATGTGGAGTATAAGAACAAAGAAAAAAACTGAAGGAACAAAACAGCAGCAGACTCACAGAACCCAAGAACAGACTAATAGTTACCAAAGGGAAAGGGACTGGGGAAGATGGGTGGGAAGGGAGGGATAAGAGGGAAAAAGGAGCATTACGATTAGCAGATGTAATGTTGGGGGGCACGAGGAGGGCTGTACAACTCAGAGAAGACAAGTAGTGATTCTATAGCATCTCACTACGCTGATGGACAGTGACTGTAATGGGGTTGGTGGGGGGGACCTGATGAAGGGGGTAGTTTAATAACCATAATATTGCACATGTAATTGTAGATTAATGATACCAAAATAAATTATTAAAAAAAAGCTAGAGCAGTGCAAATAATGAAAATACAACTTAGTGTGGGACCATAACTGTCATATTCACTGCCTGGCAGAAAATTACCTTTGGTGTTGCGTGACTGTAGAGAGTATTATTTATTGTACAGAGTGATGGCTTAAAGGAGAAGGTGAGTTTAGCAGGCAGGAAAGATTGCTGGAAAACTATATTCAGGATGAAGTATAAAGTAATAGCATTGCCTTTCATATAGCCAATAAAGAAAAAAGGAGGAAAATCCTAGGAAAAGAAGTGTCTGCCATTTGGCTCTGTTTCCTGAGCAAAGTGCAAAAGACTGTTGAATTCAAAGATACAGTATTTGGAAGGAGAATATAATAATTACCTACCATTGCGGTTTTCAATATGTAGTTGCTTCCCTGAGAAATGATTAGGAATGTAAATCCTCTCTCCCCCAGACCTACTGAATCAGAAATTGTGTGTTTTTACAAGCCCTCTGGATGATTCTGACACACGCTTGAGATTAAGAACCCCTGGTCTTAACTGAGATATTTGATGGAAATGCCCACTTTGATTAGAATGGCTGAAGAACCATCAAAAAACTCCAGCCTGAGCTGAACCTTTTCTTGGTGGATTATTGATGTGTTCAAGTGAGACGTTAAGGTACTCCTCTCCCACTGAAGTAGTTCTCTGACAGGGGGCAGCTTCTACTCCAAGATGCAGGCGATTGAAATCCGGGCACTTCAAAATTAAAATGTCTTAGTTCAAGTAATTGAATCTTATGTTTGATGAGGATCAGAGGTGAGTCTGTGGGGAGACTATAATGGGAAACTGCTTATTCCTCATGTAAAAGTCTGTTCCTATAAAATGCCTTATAGTCACCTGCTTACTCATGTCTGTTTTTAAAAAGGACCATGTGTATTCCTTTAGGTAAACATCTTAAGATACAAATTATTCAAAAATAGGTAAAATATGTTGGCCTAAATGCATGGTGAGGTAGAAGTGATTTACTCTATTATTTAGTGATACCAGGTTTTAATTGGAACATGTCTGTTTTAGTCCTTCCATAAGTCAACTTTGAGTCAAAAATTCCAGTACAAATAATTTACA
This sequence comes from Smutsia gigantea, assembly GCA_032199065.1. Taxonomy (NCBI): domain Eukaryota; kingdom Metazoa; phylum Chordata; class Mammalia; order Pholidota; family Manidae; genus Smutsia; species Smutsia gigantea. The sequence goes on from JAVSCE010003877.1 coordinate 45,415, forward strand.
CAGATGATGATCCCAGGGAAATTGATAGGGAACTGGATGGAGACAGAGATGGACAAGGGCGGGGGGTCAGCAACAGTGTGTGTACCCGGGAGCCTGTGGGACACAGTGTAAACGCGTCTCAGAGTTATCCTCCTGGAGGGCCTAAGGGACAGGAAGTGTTTATCCGGGACACTATCAACTCCTCTGTCTGTCATTGATTGTGCTGGAACAGAGGATGCAGTTGGCATTGTTTCTCGGCCTCTTCCAGAGACGTGCCTGGGGCAGGGTCCTGGCACCGACTCGGACGTGGTACCCGGGATAAAGGGAGGTTCAGAGAGGAGACGGGCCCGTCACGTCCCTGCAGCGTCTGCTGCACAGCGGAGGGCGGAGCGAGTGGGTCGGTGGTGGGGAGTCGTAGGCCGGTGGAACTAATAGGGGAAATGGAGTGGGCGCAAAAAAAAAAATCAGAAACCAAACAAAAATCCTGGATTCCCAGAGGGGAATTTTGTCTGCTTTGCAGCATTGTCCAGGCAGGACCTGGCTCTCACCATCCGGGAGCATTTATTTAACAGTCACCTGCACTTGACTTTGTGATCCACCCCAGGAAGATAATGAAAGCAATATGGCTTCTCGCCTGAGGTGTTTGACAAGCTGGTCTAGAAGCAGGAAGCAGAAAACTAGAGCTCCAGGCTTCCATTCAAAATGACAAATGCAGGCTGTAAAAAGGATGGCCCTGGTGTTTATGGAGGCTGCAAATTAAATGCAACCTGCCCAGGCTTGATCGGGTGCCCATTCCTATTACCGTGTAATGACACTTCCCAGAAAGTTACCCTGTGAGTCTCCAAGACCCTTCACCGTTCTGCCCCCGCCGGAAGAACACCAAGTTTGATATTACATAGGAAGCATATTTCATGAAACATTAGAGTGACTAATTCATGATAATTTAAAAAGGTGCTAGTGATAACTGGCCTATCTTTGAATACTTTTACTGACAAATGTGACATACTACCACTCCTCGTTCCCACCCACCCTCCTTTTTTCCTCTTTTAAACACACACTTTTAAGAACTATAAATCATACTGTCCTTTTGCTCAATAGGAACTTAACGGGCCATATTACTATATTTTGCTTAATCATTTTAGGAAAAAAAGTTCTGTTTTCTCCGTATAAGCCAATTTATAAGATTCTCACCGTAAATTAGATTTTTTTTTATAGGAGCTGTTAAATGTTGGTTTTAGTCCTTAGACTAAAAAATATTTAAATAAATTTGGAAGTAAGGAAAGCATTTATTTATTTTTCTTGAAGTATACTGTACATACTTTTAAATTGTTTCTCATTTTTTCTTCCCTTAAGCCACCTCCAGTATAATCATAATTACAGTGTTTTTCTTTTAAAGCCTTGCAACATTCAGCTCCTTAATAATAATAGCCTGGCATTCCTTTTGAGCCTCTTTTTTTTGTGTGTGTTTTTAGATAAACAAGGTGTTTTCCTGTCTCTTTTCCTACATAGCTTAAGAAGCAGTGATTCCTTCTCACATTTTTCTTTTAATACAATTCGACTCCAAAATCATAGTGGGAAATATGATAACTCATTTGGGTCACACTCCAGCCTTTCCTCTATAAAGGTTGCGAGGTAGTTGGTAATTCAGCTATTTCCTCATGCCTCATGTTCAGTTCCTACTGTCATTTTAACTGCAGGATTCTTTCGTTCTCAGGGTTTATTCACTGAGAAGACACATATTTGTTTTTTTCAATCATTACCAGCCCAATTTCAATCTTCTACCCTTCAATTAAAAACAAAAGGTTGCATTCCAATATTTCTTTTCATTTCCTACTTACTCATTGTGGTAGGAACATTCCAGTACATTTCATGCAGGTGATGAGCAGTTTCTACGTTTTGTTTGGTTTTGTTTCCTTTGGATACCTGACATTCCCGGTTTTCTGCCCATCTTCTCAGGTGTATGAAAACACACTGTAGTTCACCCACTCCTTAAAGCATTTCGCTTTTCCTCAAGTTTTGACTGTCAAATAAAATGCCTGTTGTCATTTTCCTGTTAAGCGTTCTTACTGAGCTCAGTGACTCACCCCACCTTCAATCTCATTTATCACACTTGGCGCATTTCTAAAGTGGACAGCCTGCATTGCCTGTGGCCACGTTCAGTACGCAACAAACTGTGAAAGGAAGCCCTCCCGCACTACCTAGAGGAACTGGGAAGTGTTCCAGAGCTATTATTTGACACAGCCTCTGATTAGCCCCTATGGTCAGTGTGCTGACTTGGGTCTAGGCCCCCCTGACTTTTCTAAAGCATCGGCTAATGCAATGCTCTCAATGGCCTGGTAAATTTGTCACATGAATCACAAGTTGCCCCTGGTTTTCCCCTGGCTTCCACTGTGGAAGTTATTTTTGTGGCAGCTAGATTATGAATATGCTCACTCAGAAGCAGTACTCTTGTTTACATTCACAGAGCCTGTGTCTTGTCTTTTTTCCCCTTTCATGAAGTTGGCAGTTCCCAGTGTGCAGTTTCTGGCCATTATCTTTGAACAGACAGTTCAGTGATTGGTTGCCTCATGCTTTGTTCTGCTGGAAGAGACCTTGAGAGATGCTAAACATCAGCCCTGTGTCTTCATATGCATCCCAATGAAAGCAGACCTGTCCCTGACTGACTCTCAGCAGTCAGTTACAGCACAGGCATTCCCAAATCAGTGAATATTTAATGGCTGAGCATTTGTGGAAGGCTTCTCCTTGCCCTCACAGGCCTCCTGGTAATTATTCAACAGTGCCAGTACCAAATGGGAGAGCGTCAACAGTAGATCCAGCTATTAACCACTGTGAATTTACTCTTCTTATGTGTTTTCAATTGTATCTTGTCACGTATTGCTGCTGCTGAATTATCCCTTTTTACATGTTTTGTTCTCAGGAAGTAAAACTAATTTAAATGTTAGCCAACACTGAACCCTTAGGAAAAGTAAAGTGCAAACATATTAATGGATGAATAAATTAGAAAACTCACCAAACACACAAAGGATCGGGATAGGATCTCTTCTGGCATTAGATTTTGAGAATTTACTTAAAACTTCGGTATGTAGAAACCAGTTCCATGGATCTCGAGAGAGTTTTTGTAGCTGAAGGTGGAGTTTCATTAGAAAGGTATATGGGCCCTAGGCAACACAGTGAAGCAGGAGACATTCCTCTTCCAGTGTCCTGGCCTCTGGCCCTTTGGGAACCAGCCTAGGGACTCAATGCTTTTTTTCTTTCCCTTAACTACACAGGCATGCCTACCTTTGTTAGACTCCTTGCTCGATCAAAAGCAGTTCTCAGCACAATTCTCTCTTTTCAGAGAGTGAATTTTAGTGAAAATTGGCAGCTGAGAACTCATTCCAATAATGGGCATCTTCTCCAAACGCTCTGTCCTTCAGACAAAGCAGCGGGCCTTGCAGCCGTCCCAGAGGACTGGTGGGGAAGACCCTCCTATTTAGTAACTCATGAACTCTTGCTCTTTATTGCATGTCACCCAGAAAAGCCAGTGTACTCAAATTGGAGCCCCTATATTATCCATATTCCCAGAGATGAACCAATAAAACAGCATGAACCCATATTCTTGTTAAGATCTGTTTCTCTTTCTAACCCCTACCTTGGAGCAATCTTGCCACGAAGAATCTTTGGATTTCTCCCTATAATATACATATCTTTTCATAAATAATATGTATTATTACTTGGGATTTCTTTCATGTTTAGACTAGTAGTATTGTTGCCTGGCAGCTGCGTCTGGGAGGTCTCAGTCTGGAAATCTCAATGTGGACAGGGTAGGGTTCTTGATTCTGAGCAAGAAAGAATTCTCGAGCAGGTTGGCGGAGTGTAGGTAAGGAAGGAATTCATTAGAGCGAGAGTAGAAATGAATGGCAGTGGCCTTGCAGGCAGCTGAGAACAGGAAAATACAGAGGTGCAGAGGGAAAGTTTGCTAAACATTTTCTTGGTATAGGGCAGATTCCCTTGCCATCTCTTAAAGCCAGGGTCACTTGGCACCCCGTGTCTGCATGGGGACTAGCCTCTACCACCCCGGGATTTGGGGAGCCGTGGAGCACAGGGTAGAGTGAGATTACGTTCTGAGAACTTCCCAGAGAAGGGAGATTTTCAGGCAGGGTCCTGCAGCTGCAGTTCCCAGGGTCACTGACCGAGGTGGCGGGAACTTGCAGGCCCGAATCTGAGCCCTCAGCAGCCCCTCCTTATTTATGAGGGATAAAATGGAGACTTGGAGAGAGAATGAAATAGCAAAGAGATGAAACGCAGTACGTTGAGCAGTGAGAAAGCTTTATTTAAAGGTAGGTACTTTAAGAGAGAGGAAGTGTGGGTGTCCTCAAAGAAGAGGCACACTGAAGGCTGGGGATTCCCTCTTTTAAGGATTTTTCAAAGGGGTAGGGGGTATAGACTTGTAAAGTGGTCTCAAAATGCTTATCTGGGTGAGAGACATTAAGTCCCTTCTCTTCTATTATCAGTCCTCCAGGTAATTCTGCAAAATTAACCTAACCCAAGAAATTGGTCAGTTCCTCTCCAGGTTAGCTTCCCTCTGGGAACTTATCAATCAAGACCGCCTTCCCTGTCCCCAAAGAGGATTGAGTTATTGTCTGTCTGCTAAAGAATATGTTAAAAATCTTACGTCCTAACTTCCTGGTTTTTAAAATGGAATTTTAGCTTTAAGATGGAATCCTTCCTGTTCTTACTATAAACTGTTTATATCTCAGCATTTTTCATGATAGACAGGAAAAGTTAACTATGTTACTTAATCCCAGGTCCCTGCCCTACATCAATCAGTATTAATATTGGAACTGCCATTTACAAAGCTTCATTTTTCTAACTTAAAGGAACCTAGTTCATTTGTTGTAAATACTTACTCTGTTGGATTTGCTGCTTAGCTCTTTCCTTACTGTCTGGCTTTTGAAGTGTTTACAATGGCTGCATCATGTCTTACTATTATTTTAATTTCATTGTTTTTGATTGTGGGGCTTTTCATATATTTATCAGTCATTTGCGGCTACTGTTCTTTCCTATTCTTTGCCTGTTTTTCCATTGATTTTTTGTTTTTTCATCTAAAATAACTGTAGTAGATTTTGGGTACCCAGCCTAGTATTTTACTTACTTTTTGCAAATATGCACTCCTCATCTATGACTAACATTATTATTTTGTCCATGCCCATTTTTTACATAAAAATTTAAAAAAATGTAATTATTTTTGTTGATCTTTTCTTCATTGAGTGTTTTCTGTTCCTTGCTTAAGAAATTCTTTCCTACCCCAATATATCATCAATACATATACCTAAATATTTTTCTAAATGTTTAAAACGTTTGGTCTTACATTTGTCTTTATTTTTGATATTTCTGTGTGAGTTAAGATTGAGTTTTATTATTTTCCCTATTGATAGTACTTAGCACTGTTTATTGAACAATGTATCCATCTCCCATTTGTCATATGTCATGTGTTGTAATTCTGGGGAGAGAAAATCCCAGGGCAAAATACCTAGCTGAAACCAAAATCAGACAAAGGGAGAAATAAAGTTTAAAACCCGTTTATTGCTTACAAAAAATCCATTTGGCATCTCTCTCTCTCGTGGCCCAGCAGAAGCAAGTGAATCCTACCCCCAACCTCTCAGGTTCAGATAGGCCCTTGGTTGCCCAGGTAATTCCCCATTGATGTGGAGATGCACTAAAGCCAGGCGAGAGATTCTGGAAACACTGCAATTTTACCCACATATGTACATGTATAAGTTGGGTTGTTGAAAGCCTCTCTAGTCTATTCCATTGGCCAATTTTTCCATAAATACCGCTTTTACTTAATTATAAGAGTTTATTCCTAAATATTGGTATGTAGCAGGGCATGACTTCATCCCCTTTTGTTGTCAGTCAGAATCATCTTGGCTGTTCTTTATTGACCCTTCAGTCCTCAATCTGAATTTTAGTATCATCCTTTTGATTTCACTACATGAGAACTCTGTTGAGATTTCAACTACAGTTGCATTGAATTGATCAATTTAGAAAGAATTTTCATCTTTAAGTATTGAGTCAGTCATGATTAGGGTCCATCTCTCTGTTGCATTATGTTTTGTTGTATATATTTCAATAGTTTTATAATTTTCTCCGTAAAGAGCTTTATCGTTTTTGTTAGTTTTATTCCTAGAGATGTATAGCTTTTGCTTGCTTTGTTTTTAAGTGACTGTTATGATTCAAAATGGATGTTTTCTGTATTTTAAACATTTTCTAATGCCTCAGGAAGATGATCATAAACATGAGCTATCAAGATATGCTTGGATTTTGGTCACATATCTAAAAGCTACCTAACCTAATAATTCTGGTGATGCCCTGAAATTTGTTTAACTGGGGCAGTGACTAACAGGAATGAGGTTTTAGATCATGTCCTTTTTTGTTTGTTTGTTTCATAGAGGTGGGCTGCAATAGACTACCTCATGTGTATTTCCTGGACAGTCACTTGGATCCTGAAGAAACCCTCCTTTCTAAGTGATATTTCCTCTTTAGAAAACCATCACGGGGTCACATTTACAATCATCTGTCTTGACTTAACATGTTTCTCAATATTTATTTGTCACTTCAGTTTTACCAGTGGACCCAGGGAGAACTCTGATTAAGTGGTTATTAGGCCTTAGGGTATTTGGATGTAGACATACTTTAAGTACTATTGATACTGTCATTCTCCCCGTACATAGTACCTGACGTATAACAGATCCTCAGTAAGATATGATTAACAGATATCTGTGATGTTGTCACTGGAATATTGAGGATAAGTTATACACATTGCACTAGGCCATATTCTATTGATAAAGAACTTCTTAGTGTTTGATATTTACTGGAATTCTAGGCAAAATAACAAGAGAAAATCCATCCTTAAGTTGTTTAAAAGTCCTGTATACTGAATCCTTGATGGATTTTTTTCATTAAATCAGATTTTTCATCTAATTTTATATTTGGAATAGCAATTAAATCTGTAGATAAGCTCAGTCAGCTAACAAGGCAGGAGAATGACCAAACATCTCAGTCATGATCGAATCACCTGCAGACCGCCAGAGTCCCCAGGTACCGTGAGCTGCTAAGGAGCTCGCCTTGCTTGTGTGGGCATCTCAGAGTTTTGGCTTTAGGGCAACACCTCCCTGCGTGTTTGCCTACGTAGCTGAGCTGTGTGTTCCGTGTGTCCCAAGGAGAGTGAGGTTATTGGAGGTGAGACCTCAAGGATGCCGGATACTTTCTGTGCTTCAGAACAGCCACTCTTCATCTCTGGCCCTCTTCTCACCCCCGATGGGCACAGGGCACTGCCCGCTGCCGCTGCCCCAGTGTCACTAACTGCTGCCACTGCTGCTCCCGTTTGCCTGTTTCTTATTTCTTCCACCTCGTGCCACGTCTGGCTAACTTCCAATGGAAAGGATGACTTTTCACAGACAATCCTGTCAGTGAGAGCATGGTCGCCATTCAAAACCCTTTGGGTTTAGTCTCTGGAACATCAGACCTCTTGCCAATGTGTCCCTCTTCCTTGGCACTCAGGGAGGCCTTTTTTTTTGCTCCTTAAGTTGGTCACGTTATACCCCTGCCCACTTTTGGGTCATCAGTCCTTGCAGAGGCTTGAGGTTCTGGAAGGCTGGTGTCTGGATGACTGAATATGATCTTGAGTGGGTATTTTAATGGCCTCTGCTCAAACTCTTCTGGGGCATCTTGATAGTTGAATAATTTTTCAGCACTGTAACAGTGAAAGTTAAGATGTGCAGTACATTTTTTAATGTAGTATTTCTCACAAAGAGGGTGCACGTGTCTTCTTTTGTATCCGTTTTCTAGAGCTGCTGTAATAAGGTACCACACAACCTGCTGTCTTCAGGTTTCTCAAGGCCAGGCATATTTGGGGTGAAGCAGCGGACAGCTATTCAGTAGGGGCTTCCCTACACCCTGTGATTATTTTTAGGTGTATGTGGGGGAACAACTTTCTTTTCTCCTAGTCCCATTCATTATCTTCTTACTCCCCAGTTGCCAACCCCCACTCTCCCTTCATAATTTATTGTTAGAAAATGGAAAGAGGTGTTTTAAAAATCAGTGTTTGTAAATACAATGTATAAATAGTCTTCCTCCGTGGGGATATAATCCAACTCTTCCAAAAGATCTATGCTGTTATTGTTCAGAGCTTTGCAATTTTCACAGGTTGGTTGATCTTATTTTTAGAAAATTGTGAAGTTTAAACAACAACAGAAAATAATGTTATTCAAGGTATTATTCTAAGATGTTTTTAATTAAGACTGATTGTGAATATTTATTATGGTAATACTGGACCAAGTCCTCTGTAATGACTTCTTTCCTCTGCTGTCCAGAATGGTGAAAAAAATGAGATTTTATTTAATAGACTTATACCATATTCAGGAAACAGATTACTACTCTTAAAAGAATAAAAAATAAAATGCATTTACTATTTAAATTATACTATTGAGAATTTACATGGCTGCATATTATTTGGAATAGAATTGCACAGGCAAAAAAGAAGAGAAAAGAAAAAAAAGAATTGCATGGGCTAGCTTTCCACAGCTCAGTTGAAAAGCACTTTAGATCAGAGGAGGGTAGACTGACCAGAGAAGAAAGAATATGGGGAGGAATGGGCAGACCCTAAGCCAAGCGGGAGTTTGGAGACAGGAAGAAGAATGTCTTACTCAAGTAGAAGCCAGGAACTTTTCTGTGCCAGTGTGGAGGATAAGCTAAAGCACTAAGAGACTGTGTCTGAATAACAAGTAAAGGAGGAGTAATTGGTAGAATTCTTAAAAACTATATGTTAGAGTTCTTGATTTAATGTAATAACATATTCTGATTAATGCTAATTATAGGTCTTGAGTCTCATAACTTTGACTTGCTTGACAGTTTTTGCTGCTGAGCATGGAATGAAGAGAAAGAAGACCAGCCTAGAAACAAGGGACTGACTGGGCACTTTGCTGTGGTCTTGGTTGATACACTGAGAGTTTTGGTTAGGACAGTAGCTTTGGAAATGGTGAGGACTGTGTGATTATTTAAAATACTGATAAGATCAAATTAGTAGTACTTTGATGTGAATTCCATTTAGATTAAAACATAGGCTGAGACATTGAAATCACATGCATGTTGGTGGGATGTTTTCACTGATAATACATATAAGACAAAAGAAACTAGAAACCATAAAAATACTATTAGATATCTTTATTAGAAAATATGCTATTACAGCTGTTACTATTAACTTATGCTCTGTCACCATCACCGTTAGCATTGCTACTTGGTACCATTTTTTTATTGTTTACTATGGTCTAGCCACAAACTGGGCTGTTGTTTAGTACATTATTTCATTAACCTCTTAAATTAATTCTGTCTGAATCCCAGTCCTTCTTCATGATTATATATATATATATATATATATATATATAATTTCAAAGAAAATTTTTCTTTTCTTCCATTTTTTTGGGTTCAGGGATTGCCCTTCCATTATAAGAATTTTTGCTGTGTCTTGTATGTATTTCCAGGTGTCTTAGAGACATATTTTGTACTGTGCAGTCTCTCACATAGTCTCATTTAATCTTGAAATAGTCTGTGACATGGGGTGCTATTTTATCCATTTTACTAATGAGTCTCAGGAAGGTTAAGTAACTTGCACAAGGTAACACAAGCAAAAAAATATGAGAACCATGACTTACTGTCAAGAAGTCTGAGCCCAGGTTCTTCACTGATATATTCTTGGAGAAAAAACACGTTATTTTAAGAGCTTATCATACTGGTAATTTTGTTACTTAATACTTTGCTAGCATAATATTATTAACATTTTTACTGTAATTCTTAGTTTCCATTTGTAAAAGTTAATAAGCCTAATATTCAGAGGAGCCCCAATTGCTAACTAAAGAGGACTACTAGATGATACCCAATTCGTGTCGAGAAGTACTAGATGTGTATTTTTAAAAATGGTGGAATTCAAAGTGGTTAACCAAGTCTGCCATATGATGAAGTATTAGTTATTTTTCTTGCTTCTGCTGGCCTATAATCATTGAGCATATATGTGCACAATAGGTACTAATCAGAGTAATCCTATAGGCGGTTATTGATTTTCATTCTACTATACAGTGTGCTTGCTTTTGAAAAAGAAAATGTGGTCTTTGCCTGCACAGTGAGCTATTCTTTAAATATGTCTCAAGTCTTAATGAAAAAACATTGATTAGGGCATCACAATGCAAAACTTATACTCTAGTCTAAAAGAAAAGTCAAGTGTTTTTTCTTACTCTTGGACTGTTGGCTATTTTCAGATTAACAAAGTGTCTCAAGTACTCTATAATTTGAAAAAAAAGAGTTGGCTCTGAACACAACTTGATAAACACATTTATGGATCAAGAACAAGCATGGATGCCTAGATATCTGATTTAACATTGATAGACAAGGGCATTCTTCCCTGTGTTTCCTACTTTATATATCCCCTCATAATTGTATTTTTAAAGACTGTCTTAGTTCCTTAAAATTATGATTCATCAAGATATCATTTTACTGTCTAGATTCTATTTAAAAGATCAATTTAAAAAATATGGCTTCAATGTAATAGACATGCATATTGGTGTTGTAACTGTATTATTGGTGTTATAACTATATTTTTGTTATTGGTCTTTATTATTTTGCTTGACCTCCAACCAGGTGCATTATCTTAGAAGTGGTTAAATTCCAAAATCTATAGCTAGAGTTTCTAGGGTAAAATCCTTATTCCATTACCAAAAGTGTTTTTAGCTTTCGACTAATTAGTCTTTTGTGACTCAGTTTCCTCATCTATAAAATAGGAATGGTACCTACTGCATAGTATTTTCATGAGAATTAAAGGAGTAAAGACAGTGCTTATAACAGCATCTGGCACAGCATAAGCTATGGCACAGCATAAGCTATATCAGGATTCACTGTTACTGTCACTACTGTCACCACCACCATCATCATCATCACGTGGTGTTGTAGGGTTCTCTTCCAGTAGACCCTTGGCTTACTTAGAGCTTCAAGTTTACTGAGATTACAGACTTTTAAGTCTAGCAGCCTTAAATTCTAGGGTTGAAGCTGACTAGTTGTGTGACCTTGGCAAATTAATAAACTTTTCTAAGCTAAGCCATAGTTTATCTTGGAAACAGAGCTAATGTTGTCCACCTCATTGTGAGGTCAGGTATGTAAAGTGCTTAGTATCGAGCCTCGTACATAGTACTTTGTAAATAATAGCTGTTATTGTGTTTTGCATCATTATATCTAGCATGGAAAGGGGTCCCTGGGGTCATTTATTCATCTCTTCTTAGTCTCTGGGAAAGAAAATATGAGCTAAAGGTAACTAGTAGTGAAGGGGTGACATTAATTAACATTGAAAAGATCCACACATCATAGGGCAAAATAGATTTTTGCGATGGTGCCGTGTTTGGAAATGATCTCTAGCTGCATCTGATGATCATTGAAAATATTAGTTTTGGGCTTTCTCAAATGTAATTATAATGTGTAGCATATGAGGCAAAAGAATCCTTAAGGCTAAATTCTATAAATGATTCCATTTACTGGTCTTGCCAGCTCTTCATGTCAAAGCCTTGCTGGCATATTTCAGTGGCGCACACTTAGTGGGAGTTTCTGTGATATGTGTGTGTGCATGCTTTTGCATTTATACCTGAAAAAATTCTTTAACTTGGAATTGTGTGAAGAAAACAAATGGGTCTATTAAAAATCACTGAACCAACACTCCGTCATGAGAATCATGAGAATTAAATATAGTTAACTCTCTGTTGTTTGTATAGGGCATCCTGTAAGGGATGCATGATGGTGAATCCATACCGGCCTCTTTTTCCACCTTAGAAACACCCTTGGATGAGTGTGACCAGGTGGTCACCTCCTTGTGGGCCTGGGCCCAATCAGCCTGAGCTGCCCTTCTTCCCTGCCCAGGGTGCCAGGATGGCTGCTGCTTCCTTCATGGCTCTGAGTATTATCTGAAGATGGTTTACAGTTTTGCTTGTGAAGCCCAGGTATTGCTCAGTAAGGCTTCAGTTCCCTGTCTCAAATCTAAGTTCTGTACATCTCCAGGTTCTTTAATATCTGCATTTTCTTCCCCAAACTTTCCTTTAAACTTTTATTGGTGAGAAGAACTCCTTGCTGTGCAGAGTAGGAATTGAAAATGAGCTCCCTTCATTGTTCAGAACCATCCCTATACTAACCACAATCAGGCACCTACCAGCAGTGCCCCTGGGTGACTGCCCCTCAGTTGGTCCATCTCCATAATATGTAAATGATGTAAGAATTAAAAAGAAACAAAAAAAGAACCATGTATTTGCTTTAAAAATCATGTTAATTAATCCTTATTATGCTGTCATACAGAGTGGAAATTTTGCTTGTTAAGACTTCATCATGACCAGAATATGCTCTCCCTATAGGCAGATCTACATAGGAGGTTAAATTAGATTTACAGTCTGAGTTTATTAATTTGTATTGAGAACTGTGTTTTCCAGGGAACTGGGCTATATCTACATTCCTTGGCAAGTGCATACAATACAGTTTTCAAGGCACTTATCACTATTTTTTCCATTTTTACTTTAAAGTAAATAAACACTAAGAAGTACAGAATGGGGCCCCTTTTGCTTGGAAGCAGCCTTCCAGAGGCAGAGAAACTCTGAGGCTGGCAAGAGAATCTGAAACGGGTCCAGTTGCTAACCCACCAAAGAGTGTCCAAAAAGTCTGGGAATACAGAGAAAAGAATGTATTTGTTCTACTTCTTTTCAGTATAACAATTGGATTCTGCTTTAAATTTTTATGTACTCTATAAGTAATGGTGCTTGGAGATTAAAGAAAAAAATATTGAGCATTTTGTTTGACAGTTTACCTGGCATATTAAAAAAAAAAGACCTATGTTTCCTTTCATTTTGGGTACCCTTCATTATTTTGACTGAGGTAGTGGATATCATTTCCAGTAGAAAGAGAGAAAAAGTTAAAATTCACTGGCTTCTTGTCATTCACATTCTTTCATTTCTGTATCTACACTTCCATCCAATTTCATGAAACTGATGTGATAAGATAGGGTCTCCTCCCTTTGGAAATCCTGGAAAAAAACTGCATCAGCCCACGGGAAAGGTGTTCTGGCCCCCCAAACCCAGCTTTCACTTCGAGCTTGATGTCAGGAAGCCCTGCTGCCTCACTGCTTGACCCTGACCTGCTCCGTATAGTGCCGGGTAATTAACTAATGGTGAAGAGTGCATCTGGCTGAGAAATTCTTATCTATATATTCTTTGTCCTTTACCAATATAGCAGGCAGTTAAAGGAGAGAGGATTGGCATTGTGTGGCTGATCTCTGCCATCTCTCAGAGTCATGGCTAAAAGTTGCCCATTAGAAAGAGAATATATATATATATATATATAGACAGAGAGAGAGAGAGAGAGTTAGTATTTCTAGAGATAAATACATATAGAAAGATATATAAACACACACAGATTCTTTTTGTCCACTCTTGCTTATTATTATAGTTGGCTAAGCATCTCCTATATACTCATGATTCCCAGCTCCCTAAATTGCAGCTTCTTCTTTTTTGAATTTCCAAATGACTACTCAGTGGTCCTGTCTCTACAGATGATTCTTGTTAGTGACTCAAAAAAACCAGATTGCAAGTAACTGGAGGTCGGGAATTGTGACTTCATCTTGAATATAGAACCTAACAGGTATCTGCTACATAGCAGGTGCTGAATAAATGCTTATTGAATGAATAAAAAGATGAATGAAATGGAATATAATTCTATAAACTTTTCACACAAACACACATTTATAGATAAGCTCTTACAACCAACCCTACAAATATAGTGAGTGTAGTAGACAGTACAGATTGCCTCAGCTTTAGGGCTGCATGTTACCCTGTTGGGACATTTTTCTCTTTCAAGGTGGATGTTTGTTATAAGTTTATTTCACTTGTTTAAAAAACATATATACTTTTGAGGTGGAAGAAGAGAAGGCTGTTCGAGATCTGCCATGTCCCTGGTGATAAACTATTGATCAAGAAGTGAGGAAAACTTTGATTAGCACATTTTGGCAGTTTGTCTTTTAAATCTGGGCTTTGAGTTACCTTAAATCAATTTTGTTCATTACCTACTGCCAGATCCTTCCATTGGGCAAATACATTTTTGTTAACTGTGTTTTATTACAATTGATATACTGATGTTGATTAAGATGTATTTCTTCTTGGAGTTATCTGAATACAGGAACCAGAATAATGGTGACACGGGTGCCTTCTGCCTGTTCAGGAAAGAAGACTCATGGCACTAATCACATTTAAGAAATTGCCATTTCTCTCCAATGACTGGAAAATCAATGGCAGTTCAGAAATTAAAGCAACAACTGTGCCATTTAAATCCTGGAATCTGACCTTTTTTTTTATTTAACCCTCAAACCAGTGAAGAAAATCAGTTTTCTTCATGTTGTATTTCAAAATATAACTTCATTGAGACATAATTTTATAGCACCATTTACCATGTTGATGATGCCACTTACTTGGAACCTTTTCTGTTTTGTTTCTAATTTTGAAATATGTGATAGAGTTCACTATCATAATCAACTTCTCTCATTATGAGAATTGTTCCTATGTTTCGTTTAGCCAAGGACTACTTTAGAAAAAGTTAGGTTGACTTGTTATTTTACAGTATAGCAATTTCAAATGTAGTTTACTTATCTTCAGTCTGTAAGAAGCAAATTATATAATGTGCCTTTTTTGTTACTTCTCATTTTCTTTTCTTTGCATTTATATTTTAGCTGATATGGAATCAGTGATGCAAGTATTATTTAGTTGTACTAATGACACTTTTGAAATACCAAAGAAAGTTACATATATATTTGCACATAAGCATAGCCTCGAGACTTCCAACCTGGTATAAACAGGCTTAAATTATATGAACTAACTTGGTGACAGTCAATTGTGAATTTCTGAGCCCTAATAAAAAAGGGATGTTTCTAAAGAAATGTACTATGTTGGTAAATTGCAGAAAATGCAAACTCAGAGTCAAGAGATAGCTTCTGGTGTGGACCCTGCCCCTGGTTGGCTGTATGACCTGGAGCAAGCCAGGTGTTTCCTGATACGCAACTTCTCCCAAAAGAAACTTGAAGAGTTGGGTTCCACCAGTGAACTCATATTCAGTATCTTTCACATATTTATAGAAATTCAGATCCTGAAATAGATCAGAATGACTAGTTATCAATTGTTTTCACAACATGTCAGAAACCATTCTGATCCCTCCAAAGCTGATTGGCAACCCCTTTCATGCTTATACTATTAATTTGCTTGAAAGGTCATTTAAAAACAAACAAATCATCCTGACTTGAATGACTAGTTAGTATTTTTTAACCTTTAGAAACCTTGGGGAAATTGTTTGTTCATTTCTTTTTGTTAGTTGTCCTGTCCATAAGCCAGATACATTAGTTCTGGGAGAGTGGCTGATCGATGTTTGTTTTGACATTTCCCTTTTCTTTAGAGGCACCTTAAAAAAAATCTCTAAAGATCTATCCTGCTGAGGAGAGGATATGATTTTTATGTGCGGTTAAGAAGAGTGTATCAAAGACCAAACAGTTGAAGAAAAAATGTTAATAATTAGAGCTGTCTCAAATTGTCTCAGATTCCTGGGAGTGCACACGGTTTCTGTCCTAGAGGACACATCTGGATTTTGCATCTGCTAAGACTTAGGCTGCATGATGTCTTCCAAGATATTCTTAAATTCTGGAATTTGGACATGAGCTCTCTCTTCTCCATTGCTCCTATTCTGTATTTCCTTATCAATATCATCATTAGCTAGAGGAACCAGTGTCCTCTGCATTTGCATATTGCAACGATCATTCTGTCTCTGCTGTCCCATCTCGATGCCAGTGGTGGCATTATCTCTTCCCTTGTCATATTAAAAAGGTTTTTGAACTCCCATTTCAACTGCGAAGTATTCTATCAGTCTATTGACATTTCAGTGGGTTTTGATTTGTGAAAATGCTTGTAGATAAAGATACCGATCAATAAAACATTTATTGACTTTAGAATATGAATAAGTCAGCAGTATGCTTTTTAGGGAGAGACTCGTCTTACATAAACAGGCTTACGGAAATTTTGGGCTTGTACAAAAGATAATTTATTGTTTCTTTGCTTTACAACTAACTTACAACAGGCTTTCTTTAATTATGTACTTGATATAGTACACATTTCAGAAACACATTTATTGCACAATGAAATTTACATGTTCATCAATTCTTTTCCCTTTATTTTATAAAAAGCATTAAATTATATTGGGTTCAATATTGATCCTCTATACTGCTTTTTTCTCTTAAGCTAAACACATCACTGTCTAATGTTTCCAAGTTCATGGTCTTCCACTGCATTTAAGCCCAAGACAATATTCGCCTTTTTATGGAATATGGCTCTTGCTACATTTAACAGCTTCTTGCAAAAGTCTCATTTATGAAGTGTGCCATATTGCAACTTGATGATCTTTCTGGCTACAACAGTGCGAAATTGCCCTATACCCTCTCTTCCCAACCCAGGAAAAGGCCACAGCTGAAATAATTAAAATCTGTATGCCTAATGATCTGTGCCTTCTGAAAGGTGGTGCATTACTGTCTCTAAGGATGTTTAATAGCTCATAACATTCAATAGACTTAATCATCAGTTACTGACATTTGTAGTACTTTTGCACACTGAACATATCTTGATAGGGGGAAATTGCAGTGAAACAGACTCCATTACCCACCTTGAGGAAGAACTCTGAGTCTGACCAAATGAGAGTGTACATTTATCTTTGGAGCTGCTTAAGCCACTGAGGCAGGGTTCTAACAAAGCCATTTGGTTATTTTGGGGTTTTGTTAGGTGGCAAGTAAGTCTTAATTTGGTGGTGTCACTGTGTGCCTCGTTGTTCTCTCAGACACTCTGAGTCTTTAGCAAGAGGCTCTAACTGGGATGTCAGGAGACTGCGTACTGGCCTCACCTGCTCCCTGACCTCCTGCAGGTCACTTGCCATTTGGCTTCTGCGTCTTTATATGTAAGAGGAGAGTGAGATACTGAACAATCCTGCAGAGGTCCGTCCCAGGTCAGAAGTTCTCCAACTTACAGTCACTTCAAGGGCCCTGGGCCCATCAGCCTTTGCCATTGTCCATGGAATTTCTTGTTTGCTTGAAGAACTCCTTGGGAAAATGAAAATGATTAAGAGCCTATGGAGTCTACTACCCTTGGTAGAATGACAAAGGAAAAGGCAGCAATTTCATTTCAGAATACATGGTTTTAATGTTGCTTGCATGATGCTTGCCTTATGTATTTATGTAGAACATGCATACACATAATATACATATAGGCACACACATACATATATATGGCTTTCTTCTGAGTAAGGCAAATATAGACTAGAGACCACCTTGCTTTGGGGAATAGAAGGGCTTGGACTGTGCCATCCACTGGTGTAGATGCTCAGTGCTAGAACTAAAAGGGTCTGCAGGAGGGAGCTTATTTTAATGCAGATGTTGCTTTAAAAAATACATGATTTCATCATCTCTGAGCCTCAGAGAAAAAAACCTGATGGTTGACCTTGTCACCTAATAATAGGTTTGAGTCATAACCACCCTGGGATGAAATGCCCACACTGCTCCCTCAAGTTCTTGATTATTTCCAAAAAAAGTTTTAACACTTTCCCCCTCTGGATAACAAATGCCTACATGGGCAAAATAAAGGAAAAGCAAAGGTTGCTACTTCCTAGCAACTGCCTTTCTCAAACCTTATGGCCTCCCGCTGCTTGCTGAATTCATGAGTCCAACTTAAAAGAAAAAAAAGAGAAGAAAATATTCCTATTATTAGGTCACTGAGAAATTCATAGTATTCAGGGTCTCTTTTGTCCTTTCTCCTTGCTTCAGCACCAGTTTGATATGTTTCAAGACATAAAGTGCTAGACTGGCCTTCCTCTGCTTCTCCCAACACTCATTGAGTGAATTCACCTTGTCGAATACATGTTAAGTGCAAGGAATAAAGATAGCAATGTCCTGCAATTATGATCTGTACTCTAACTGCGCTTACATTCTTGGGAAAGAGGTGAAGACTCAAATGTTATCCAGAAAAGAGAACAAATCATAGCTTAGATGACTGGAACTTTTTGTTCTTTTTCTCTCGTCTCTAGGGATTCTGTAATTAGACAATGGAGAATATGCAGGCACAGACAGTCATGAATCAGCCTGATAGGAGATAATAGGGAGTGGTGGAGCCTGGGAATAATTGGATAAATGTCTCCCTCCCTTCTTCCCTTCTTTCCTTCCTTCTCATGATACTTGCTAAGTGAACAAAATAGTGTACTAGTCTCAGCTCATACTACAGGTACAGATGGAGATACATAAACAAATGTTTTTGCAAACTCTACTCAATTACCATTTTAAAATTCTGTTATGTTTACTCCTGAACTGGCTATGTGAGTGTTTCTCAATGAAGATACACAGTTTGGTGAACAGAACTAACCAAGGGTTTGTGAAGTAGTGGTCAGGTATTATATCTCTTAATCTTGCTTTCTTCTCTAAAAATATGTTGCATTTTCAGCAATGCTATACAGGATCCATTGGTCAGGATCCTTTGATTTGTACCTCAAGGAAAATACATGTGGAAAGGGTTCAAGCAAGTGTAGGTTATTGTGAAAAGAGAACAAATTATAGCTAAGATGATTGGAACTTACTGCTCTTTTTCTCTTGTCTCTTGGAATTCTGTAATGGGGGAAAATATCAAGAATATTAAGTATAAATAGATACAAGACAATTTATGTAATTAGACGAAGAGGACTATGCTGTTGTAGATATGGTGACTGCTGGTTAACATATAGGCATAGAGAACTTTCTGAAAGATAGCTCATCAGTTGTTCCCTGATAGCTGTCTCTAGTCATAGGAACTGTGTTTGCTTTTAATTGTGTTTTTCAGTTCTCATAATGAGCATATCTCTACTTCATAATAAAAATGTTGACAGTATAAATTGCCACATGAAGTATGGTAGGTACATAGAAATTTCTCTCCCTACCTACTGTTATTCTTGTTTCACTGCATTTTCTCAGTGGCTTGAATTTTTCTTAATTTTCATCCGTACTCTAGTTCTACCCTCCGTTATTTGATTCTGGGGATAAGCACTGTGCCTGCCATGGCTCAAAGAGTACAATGAAAATACAAGTTAAATCTTTGTTAGCATCCAGGACCACCAACATTTCTGAGTTTTCCCTTAGATTCACCCGGTGCTCTCTAAACCTAGTTTTTCAACATACCTTTTTCCTTGCTTCTCACAGTCTTCCAGAAATTCCTTCGTCTGGTATTTAAAGAATGCTAATCTTGTGTGCAGGCTCATGCTACAAAAGTAGAGCCACATGATGGTCATGCCATTTTGATTCATGATCTGCTTCCAAAATGGCGTTTCTATTCCCCAGAATCTGTCCTCATCATGTCGTCCCTCTCTTCTAGTTATTATTGATTTCCTGCATCACTCCACATTTGAGTTAGTAACTCAAGCTTATGTACCACTGTCTGTCCATCCCAATGCCTCCAAGGAAGCATAAGAACCAGAATAAGCACCACTTTGAAAGTCAAACACCAGAGCCATTTTGCTAGGGGTCAGGGTATATTCTGCCTTGAAACAGTAGGTATTTTTATTAGGCAGCTGTTTTCTTGCTTCTAAATTATTGTGTACATATGGAGTGGAATCAACCAAAAAATACACTTTCAAATCTTAACCAGGATTTCCCCAACTCTTCTTATATTGGAGAGGGCTGTAGAGATAGTGGTAACAGTGGTATTAATGATAATGCCTCCATTAGGGTAAAGCCTTGTGCTGGGTGCTTTGAAAGCGTCAGCTCTAACCTTTAACCCTAAGGCTGCCTGTGAGGTAGCTGTCACCTGTGTTTACACCCCTATTTTGCCCTTGAAGGGACAGAGACATAAAAGTCGAGTGATCACCAAACTCACATATTTAGTACTAGTTGGGATGGAGTCAGTATGTGATTCTAAGTCTTGGGATTTTTTCTGTTTTTCTTTAATTGAAATTTAGTTGATATGAAATATATTAGTTAAGCTGTACAACAGAGTGATTCAACAATTATATACATTACATAATGCTCCACCACAATAAGTGAAGTTACTATCTGTTTAATTGTTTTTAATTTTGAAACTTAATTTTTTCTTAATATTAATGAGTTAATAGAGAGCCCAGATACAAACCCACATATATATGGCCAATTAATATATGATAAAGGAGTCATGGATATACAATGAGGAAATGACAGTTTCTTCAACTACTGGTATTGGCAAAATTGGACAGCTACATGCAAGAGAATGAAACTGGATTATTGTCTAACTCCATACACAAAAGTAAACCCAAAATGGATCAAAGACCTGAATATAAGTCATGAAACCATAAAACTCTTAGAGGAAAATATAAGCAAAAATCTCTCCAATGGAAACATGAGCAACATTTTCCTGAATGCATCTCCTTGGGCAAGGGAAACAAAAGCAAAAATGAACAAATGCGACTGCATCAAACTAAAAAGCTTCTGTACAGTAAAGGACACCATCAGCAGAACAAAAAGGCATCCTACAGTATGGGGGAATGTATTCATAAGTGACATATCCAATAAGGGCTTAACATCCAAAATATATAAAGAATTCATATGCCTCAACACCCAAAAAGCAGATAACCCAATTAAAAAATGGGCAGAGGATCTGAACAGACAATTCTCCAAAGAACAATTTCATATGGCCAACACGCACATTAAAAGATGCTCCACATCACTACTTATCAGGGAAATGCAAATTAAAACCACAATGAGATATCACCTCACACCAGTGAGGATGGCCAGCATCCAAAACACAAACAACAACAAATGCTGGTGAGGATGCGGAGAAATGGGAACCCTCCTACACTGTTGGTGGGGATGTATATTAGTTCATCCATTGTGGAAAGCATTATGGAGGTTCCTCAAAATAAAAATAGAAACACTAATTGACCCAGGAATTCTACTCTTAGAAATTTACCTGAACAAAACAAGATCCCAGATTCGAAAAGACATATGCACCCCTGTGTTTATTGAACACTATTTACAATAGCCAAGATATGGAAGCAAGTTTCAAATGATATCACTCATTTGTGGAGTATAACAACAGAGCAAAACTAAAGAAACAAAACAGCAGACTTAGACTCTAAAATAGGGACTAGCGGTTACCAAAGGAAAGGGATTGGGGAAGGTGGGCGGGAAGGGAGGGAGAGGGGGATTAAGGGGCATTATAATTACCACACACAATACAGGTAAGTCATGGGGAAGCCAGTATAGCATGGAGAAGACAAGTATGACTATGGCATCTTACTATGCTGATGGACAGTGACTGCAATGCAGTGGGGAAAACTTGATAATATGGATGGATGTTGAAACCACAATGTTGCTCATGTGAAGCCTTCATAAGATGTATATCAATGATACCTTAGTTAAAAAAAATACTGTCAAACTACATAAATACTAACTTTGTGTTACTGGTCTTTGGATAGATATGTGGAAGGATGGAATAGAATTGAAAGCTGCATTACTTAGGATTTTCTGAGTGGTGGTTTGGTAATCTGGAGAATCCTGACTAACAATAAAAACTAAAAATAATAATGAGTTAATATATGTAAAGCTTTTAGAACAATATTTATATGCTAAATATTTATATAAAAGCACTATATACATACTAATTATTATTTCCCCTCAGTCACTTATTTGGAGATGTTAATTTTCTTTTTGGCAGCAGGTGGATAGAAATGTGAGGACTTCAAAGGCTTTACCACAGAAGCCCTGCTCCGAGCTTTGGTCTATAATCAAGTAAATGAGATTGAATATAAGAGTATATATAAAAGAAACAGGAAGGATTGCTATATGCTCCCTT
The DNA here is from genome assembly GCA_032199065.1 of Smutsia gigantea. Lineage (NCBI taxonomy): Eukaryota > Metazoa > Chordata > Mammalia > Pholidota > Manidae > Smutsia > Smutsia gigantea. The sequence continues at coordinate 67,311 of JAVSCE010003877.1, forward strand.
CCCTCTCCTACACATGCATGCTATTTCTTAACTAAATATTTTAGTCTTCTAGAAAAAGCAGCTCCCTAAGGAAATAGCTAATTTTATCCTGATAAACTCGCTCAACATTTTGCAATATAGATTTCCGTTTTAATTCAGTAATCCCAAACTACAGGGATATAAAACACATTAAAGTCATAGTGAACTTCGGATTGTCTTTCCTTTAAAATCTGTAACAACATGAAATCATTTGTATCTGCATAAAATGAGTTTTCAGTTTTAATTTAAATGCAGTTAAATCATTTTCTGTATCTTAAAATGATCTCAGAATTTAGCATGAGATTTCCATTTTCATAGTCCCGTTTACCCGTGTGAATCTCTGTCCCCTCAATCTCTTTCTTCCTCCACCCTTTGTTTCTCATGGGCATCTGAGCAGCTGTCCGTGGTGCCCACCTGGGCTCCAGGCTGATTAGCTCCACCTGAGACTGCACTGCTCTGGGCCGCCCACTGGTTTTGAAGCAGTGTTTGTCAGCATCTGGTTGAAGTGCCATTATACGGAACATTTATGTGAAAACCCAAACTTGAATTTTTCTTTGATTAGGCATGGTTCCTCACAGGCTTAGTGAGGGTGGAGGACTGAATTAGATTGGACCCTCCTCTCAGGACCCTTTGTTATGAGAGTGGCCCAACCTGGGTGGTCGACTCTTACGAAAGCAATGGGTCGTAGCAGTTTACCTGCAGAATTTGGGATCAACCGTGTAGCTCCCTATGTTCATATGCAGAATAAAATCTCCTCTTTCCTTGAGTAAGTGGATCCATTTCAACAGCAGCTGACTTACCCATGAATACCACTGACAAATTTGTCCATCGTTACCTGTGGGGACCCTCCCAGTGTTTCAGTAGATTAGTCTTAGTGTATAATGTTTTTTCTAGCTGCACCATACAGGGTGAAAATGAGGGAGATGCCTCCACAGCACACAGATATCTGCTAATGAGCCTTTTTTTTGGAGGGGGGGAGGTGGAGGGAAGGGAAGGGAAGAGATTGATGTCAGCCTATGGCAAAGGTGGGGTGCTTGGACTGAATATGTATCTCCTAATTGCCGTCCTCTACCTTAAAGTTTATTTAGTCCTCTAGGGTCATGCATCTTGAAAATGTGCCATTGTATCAGTATGGTAATGGATTTTTAAACTTCTCCCATGCTGCTCTTATATAAGCTATTTGGTTGTGCTTAAGCATAAAGGCTAAGCTGGTCAGTGGTATAATGTACTTATTGTATATGGTGGCCTCTTAAAAATCTTCAGGCAGTACATTTCCTTACACACCTACATTTCCCAAGTATAAAAAGTGTCACTATGAGGTTTTAAATAACTATAACTAACTGAGAAAATGCATTGTATTCTGACCTGCCTATAAAACGATAAGAGATTTTTATTTATTTATTCCCTCTGTACCTTAGAATAAATTGCAGGATGCACAGACCTTCAGTGATACAATTGACTTCATTTAAATGAGCTATGTTTTGATTAATAGATGAGAAATCATTTCTGTAAATAAGATATTGAATGAATTGTTTTACCCTAAGTTAATCAGTCATATTAAGTCTACTCTTAAAGTTCATTGAAGCTTTTATGGCCCTGTGCATGCTCTGTTGTGTGAAGCTTCACTGTGTTTGCCCTCAGCCCTCTCGCCTTGGTGGCTGTCCGCCCTGTTGGTGTGGGAGCAGTCTCAGCCTGGTGAACGGGCTCCCTCTGCCTCCCACTCCCGGGGTGCCTTTGTGCAGGTGTGTGCCTGAGGCTTGTGTTAGTCAGTGCTCACCATCAGCCTCACCTTCCCTCTGGTCTCCACATCTCATCAGCCCCCAGATCTGTAGTTTCTCTGATACAGACCTCATTAGTGTTCCTTTCCTCTCTGTATCGCATTCCCATTTCCCTGGTCTCATACTCTAACTGCATTTGCCCTATTATCTGGTTTCTCTGCCTTAGACTTGTCCCCTCCAGTTGTCTGCAATGTGGCCAAAATAAAAATTGATTAATGTACTTCCCTCCCAGCTGAGGACACAGTCCAGCTCTCTTCCATGGGGTTCTAAGCATGGTCCCCGCTCTCCCCCATACCCTTCCCCACGGTGCCTTTCACGTGACTGCAGCGTCCTTGCTCTGCATCCTGGCCCAGGTTTCAGGGCCTCACAAAGCATTTGTGTGTACTAAGGCACCCTTCCTGCCTCTGTCTTCCTGGTGAATACCTCTTATTTTTCAAAATGAGTCAAGGTTGACAGCCTTTCCCCAGCCTCACACTGAATGAGTAAAGCCCTCCCTCCTCTCCTTTGCCTCTATTCTTAATCATATGCCTATTATGTAAGTGCTCTATGAGTATATATTCACAATATCTTTCCTTCGTAGATGGTGAACTTCTTGAGACCAGGGTGTTGTCAGTCATCTTCGTAATTCCAGAGCTTAGTCTTAATATCTGATACAAACATGTGCTTAAATATTTGTTGAATTGGTTCAATTTTCTTATAAATGCTTGTTCCCTAGATTAGAGAATATCCTGCAGAGTATTGAAAGACTAGGTTTGAGTATCTCTATAGTCTTTTACTGCCTGATTAGCTCACTTAAGAACACAGTGTTCATGAAGTCAAGTGTTTAGTTACACTTCTCTGTGGAGCAGTTAACTTTGTACCTCAACTGCTAGTGACCTCAGCTAGCTGCTTAGTAAATACCACTGGTCCCAAGGGAAATGAAGAGGGAATGATTAAGGTTGAAGCAAATTCATCTCAACTATTAGACACATTGAATTATATTCCTTATTGATGCTAAAAGCATAGGGTCACACTTCAGCGTGACATGAGCACCGTGCTTGTCCCCTGCCCCGGTCCACGTGCCCTGATGCACTTGGCGTGAAAGGTTCTGTAGCACAGCGGAGGCACAGGGGCCTCCTGGCTCTGGGAGGTCTGCAGTGGGCGCCATCACCGTCCGCCCGCAGATCTTCCTGATTGCCGGCCTTGGGGCCGGCCGTCCACCCACATGACTGTCCGTCTTTGTCTTCCAGGTGAGACCATGCGCGTCGCCTCTTCCGAGTTTGCTGATGACCCGTGCTCGTCGGTGAAGCGCGGCACCATGGTGCGGGCGGCGAGGGCGTTGCTGTCGGCTGTAACGCGCTTACTCATCCTGGCGGACATGGCAGATGTCATGAGACTTTTAGCTCATCTGAAAATTGTACGTATGTTTGTGAGTAGAACTTACCAGAACTTACTCGTGTGCGTGGCAATATCGGCCATGCACATTACCGCACTGCCCTGTACTAAGGACCCTTTACTTCTTACCAGATCACTCACCCGCCCCAGGGGTATACCCCCCTATTTCCTAATGCTAAAATTACATTCAGTAATATATTCAAAAAGTTGTAGAAGATGCATTTGAATTATTTTCCTTCTCTTAAAACAGAGTTTGGATCCCCCACCCACCCACCCTTACTTCTCAGAGTACAAAACAGTGCCTTCTTTCAGCTGCGGACGAGGAGCTTTGACGCCTGTCTTTGCCCTGTCTTGAGTGCCCGTCCGTGTGGCAATTCAGGTGAGGCCAGCTCTCCCGAGTAGCTGGCCAAATAACCATCTGCGCCCACCTTAAACTGGATCATGTGTTCGATTATATTTTGTGACCTGTGCCAGCTTGCCTCTCCATGGGGTCATGGTCTGTGAACCTGCCTCAGTCTGGCCATCAAAACAAGCCCCTCCCGCACCTCCAGTAGCTAAAGTTAATCTCGTTGCACCAAACCTGACATCAGACATACCTAGAGCAGGTCCTGGGCACAGATGTGCTCCAGCAACTCATAGGTCCTCATTACATATGTCCTGTCATCGTTCCTTGATTCCTTTTAATTCTTTAGTTTCCTGTCTCAGTCACACATTTCACTGGCCTAGAGGCCGAGGCCGAGGCAGCCTTCCAGCCCTTGACAGCTAGGTCTCCCTCTGTTTTCCTCGTTGCTCATTGGTATCTACTTGGAATCAGAATGGTTCAACTCTTTGAACTAAGATGATGTAACTCACTTGCTTAGAACCATGACTTCTGGCTAGAGTGTATTCCATGCCCTCAGTGGATCTCATTACTGGAATACTGGCAGCAACCCTGGACTGAGCCAGGTCCTTAGATGATGGGGTGTGACCACGGGCTTTCCTTTTTGGGAACAAACCTGTTGCTGGCAGTTTCCATGGCTCTGGCTCTTCCTGGCTTACACATTTCCGTCCAGGTCTTACTTCCTTTGTCAGTGCAATGAACAATGAGGGGGCAAGTGAGCTGGGAACTGAATAACAAGGACCTGCTCTCACGCCACCATCCCAGATTTGTTCAGTAGGGAGGTTGATTAAGAAATTTCCAAAACACAAGTGTTCTCTCTCAGAAATCTTGGTAAGGGTCTTACCTGAGCCGGCCCCAGTCAAGGAGGCAAGATTTCCAAGTTATGTATGAACTTTGCAATATTCTGAAAGGTCTCACATTCCAATATCGCCAGCCTGAGTTCCATGTTTATAAGCCACAATGTGAGATATCGTGGTGCCTGAGGAGCTGAGGTACACAGAGCAGAGCCTGCTTGGGAGTTCTTCTCAGAGTTTCTCAGAGAATAGGTCCTCAAAGGCAGGGAAGGCCGTTGCGGATTGGATGAGGTGAGCATGAGGGCATGATGCGGAGAGACAGCACCTCCTTCAGAGGCTCCTGAGGGGCAGTATGACATTATGATCAACCCTTTGGCCACCGCAATAAGATGGACTTGAATCCTGGTTTGATGTGTACTTGCCAGCCGTGTCATGACTCAGTACGGAACCTACTTTTGTCTCAATCAGACACTTCATCTGTTACTATGAGACTAAAAACAGTACAGCCCTCAGGGTTGCGGGAAGACTTGAATGGGGAAATTCCTGTGAAACATTGATTACAGTCTGGTGCACAGTAAGTGCTGGGTAAATGGCCGTGTAGCCGTGGTAAGGTCCCTTGAGCTTCTGGCAGATGGCAATACGGGCTGTATTCCTCCAGCCATGCCTGTGTTACATGCATCTTTTAGGCAACGATTACTTAGTCCTCAAGCATGTTGGAGAAAAAATTTTGGAATCTTTCCCTTGTAGCCTAAGTATCATTTTAAGAAAGATCTTCCCCAGATGGACAGGCGTCCTTTTATTGGGGGAGAGCAGGGCTGAGCCTCAAGAAGTGAACTCTGTCCCATGTGTCACTGTTCCCTGCCACCGAAGGCCATGTTCAGCCACTCCTGGGAGTGGAGACAGGCTAGGTATTCGCCCTGAACTGCCCACATGCAGAGTGCTCAGGAAATCTGGGCCTGTGGTGTCCTGTACGGCCAGTTGCTGCCTGTAAGCCCCCTGTCTACCCACTTGTTCTGACCCCTACTCTTGGCTGGTATCGCTTAGCCTCTCTTAATGTGGAGTTAATTGTATTCTCTTCCTAAAAATGGATTAAAGTAAGTTAAAAAAAAACTAATAAACACACACACACACACACACACACACACACACACACACACACATATATATATATCACAAAATCATGGAAAGGTCAACCCAGCAATATTAAGTAATCCTGTCAGGCTGTCAGTAGTAAAATTGATTGTAGACTAAATAACACATTTGGTCTCCTTAGAGCAGAGTGAACAGCCATGGTGGAATGTCACCATCCTGTGGAAAAAGTGAGGAATTACAGTTTCTGGAACTACCAGAACTAGTCAGGTTGTGGCCCATGTCACACTTTGGGTTCAGGTCAGTAAAGGTTTCATATCATGGAGTCAGAGAAAAACAATGTGTCAACAATCTGTTACACATGAGCATGGTGTATCTGCTTTGTACAATTTTGTTCTTTTCCACAGAAGCACATCTTCTCGTAAACAAGTGTTGTATCCAAGTATCTATTTATTGGTGTTTAATTTAGGATGAAGAAAATATATTTCCTTGGGTAAACACCCTGTGGTGAATCCTGTGGTTTCCTGCCATGTTAACCACTGCACAGCTGTTTTACCCTTGAGCATTACACATGGTATTTTACTTCTTATTTTTTAGGCCATATGCCAAAAATTGTATTGCTTTTCTTTCCAGATATTGATTTTTTTGTCATTTCTGAGTAAGTTACAGGAACATAGAGGGCATTGCCTTCTTATCGGAAACTCGTATTTATGATTTTCCATCAATAATTCACTGAGTAGTTGAAAGGTAGTCAATTTATTCTCTGAATATATCCATCTCCATTCTCTGCCCTGCACCCCAATAGGTAATTGTTGGAAAATTGCATAACCGTGGGTAAAGAGCATTCAGCCTCTAAAAATGAATAAAGTTTTGGGAGCTCTGTGCAGATTGTGTCATCTTGAAGTATTTAGGTCTTTGCATTCTGCTGCCTTAAAATTATATTTGGAAACTTAGGTTCCTCTGACTGCTGAAGAGTCCATCACTACATATAACATATAACATTCTAGTTGCCCATGTTAAGCTACTTGTTCTCTCATGCAAGTATTTGTGTATGCTTTAATGATTGAACTCTTTTTGAATATATGATATGAAGGATTCACATGACTGCAAAAGGTTTTTGCTACTGTAGTTGTTCCAAACCCAGGAGGATTGTGATGGAATAGTGGGTGACATATAGTTCAAAACTGAGTCATTGTCAAAGTGGGAGTTTGTTGTTCCTGAGAAAGCTAATCATTTGCACATCAGACATCATTAAGAAGTACTGAATTATAATCACTTTTGTTATTGAAGTTGCTGGTGAGTGATTCCCTAGCCAGACACCTGGTGTATCCTGCAATCAGTTGACATTGTCAGTATGTTAGTGTGATACGTGGCACTAAATACTTTTAAAGGAATCCTGCATTTCAATCAGTGATCATGAACAGGGCTATTTTATTTTCCCTAGACTCTGAATTAATGTAATCAGATTATATTGTCGATCCTTAGCATCGACAATGGCATTATACACATAAACTCATCTAGACATGTGTGTGTCAGAAAAAACAATCACCTTTTCTCAATCTTCAGTCTAGGTTGTGCAGTAATGATGTCCTCTATTATCTCAGAATTTCTCTCTAGACAGTGAAACTTTAAGATAGAAAATAACAACCCCTTAGCTTCTCAGCAAAGTCACGTTTTCTTAGTGGCAAGCAGAAGCCAAGTCCAACACTGCTCCCTGCTCGTTTGGGGACATTGGTGTGACAGGGTGACTTTGATATCACCTGTGCTTTTTGTGACATTAGCATCACATAGTCTTGTGTGTCCTTTGTAACTTACTATTTTGTCAATAGTCTTGGTTTAGTTCTCTTATTTTAAAGGTAGAAATCCCTGCCCAGGTGCTTAGCATAGCTTTTCTGTCAGAGCTATCATGGCATTAACTTAATGCAGGTGGGTGGTTTGGAATTTATTTATTATTATCCTTTCAAGAAGTACTTAGTGGATTCCTGATACACACAAGATGCTGTGCCAAGATATGTAACGTCAAAAGGGAATAAGACGCAGCTCCTGCTTTTAAAACTTTGTAGGCAAATGGGGAAGACATTAAGAAAGAGTGCAGTGCATGCTGGGAAAATTTGCATATTGCTATAGTGTCACCTAAAAAGAAACCATAATAATTTGGATGTTTTTCCACTTTAAATAACAGAAACCCTGCTTAATCTGGTCTTTTAAAAAGGGAATATGTTGACTCACTAGGTATATTTGCTCAAACTAAAAGTTTAGAGGCACTTAGCTTCAGGCACTGCTTGATCAAGGCATACAGATGTGACAAGGACCAGATTTCTATCTCCTTTTCCTCAGAGACGGCTCTTTTTGTGGGCCCTTTTCTCATAGTCTCAAGATAGCTGGTAACCATTCTTAGTATTATATTATCCTAGACTAAAGAAAGCAAAAAAGAGGAAGTCCTCTTCCCTGATAGCTCAAATAAAAGTTCCACAATTCTGTCAGTCCTCCCAGCCTCTTTATCAGGTACACATCTCTGAGTTAATTATTTAGCGAGAAAGAGATGTGCTGATTTCTTCATGTGGCCCACACTCTTCCTCTCCCTTCTCACCCACAAGCCTGGGATGGCATCATTTCAACCAAAAACTTGTTGTTCCTTGAGGATAATATGAGGGAGGGCGGTGTGGCTGGGAAAGGGAGGTCTCACTGAACTGAATGAAATGTGCCTTTCCCCGCACCGATTGCCTGGATTAGAGTGAAGACGCTAGGGTCACAAGCTCAAGCCCAAAGCTGGGGACTAAGAATTGAGTGTGACTGGAAGAAAGGTGGACTTCATCCAAAGAGTTGGGGGCTGTGTCATTGTGTGCAAGAGTAAGAACAGAACTACACAGTCATTTGAGCAGGGAAGGTTTCGTATAAAGAATTATTAACTCTAATTGCAGGTTAGAGGAACAGGATGGGCTAGTAAAGAGTAAAGAGAACTCTAAGGAATATAGGAATGCAGATATAAGGAACAGCTGCTGCTCCCAGGACTGAGGACAGTCCACGGAAACCTCCGCTCCTACCTCCCCCTGCCAACAGGGCAGAGGTCCAGACGTCCTTAGGTCCCAGATGACCGGGGCCTCACTGTGCCACACAAACCAATGGAACTTGCTGAAAATCTGCCCTTTAGAGCATCAGGGGAAACTGCTCATGGGGCGCGGTCTTACCAGACGCATTCCACCACAGAATCACCGGGGGGTGGGGGCTGCTGAGGGACGCTGCTGGCCACCTGGTGCTGGAGCCTGTTGAAGGAACACGCCAGAACCAAGACACACAACGTTTCCTCCTTCGTTGCTGGCAGCACTCTCTACTTAACATCAAGCCAAGTGGCAAAGGAATAATGTTTAAAGGGCCCCACCATGGTTTCACAGAGCAGGCGGCAGTGTGAATTTGGACTGATAACCGGCCCAGGGACAGAGAGGTTTATGGCACAAAAGAAAATAGGGTGCTCTTGCTGGAGGAAGGGAGATGGACTCTTGACAATAAAGGAGTGTTCACAATAGCTCGGGTTTCTGCATTGTTGAAACGTAGAGAGTAAGGTGAGGAGAAGCAGGAACAAAGTTGGACATACCAGGAGATACAGGTTGTGGAGTGTGTTGACTAACATGATAATCGGTGTGGACTCTGCTAGTTCATTCAGACTGCGCGCAGGGATTATAGGGAGCCGCTGAGCGCTTTGACGCATTAGAATCAGATCTGTGATTCAGATTTGTTTTGGTAGCAATGTGCACAAGGAATAAGAAGAGGGGTGAGCCCAAGCAAAGACAGATTTTAAAAGGTGATTGAAATTATCCAGTGATTAACAGAAAGCTAAGCAAAGGCCATGGTGTGTATATTGTGAAAAAGGGGCAGATTTTAGAGCTATTAAAGAGGTAGCACGACTAGAAGGTGGAGACCGATCTGGTGGGGCAAGATTCTTAATGAGTGTGCATAATGCAAACCCAGACTCCATCAGCTTTGTAAATAAACCCTTCCTTTCCGGGAAACTGAGGCAGCATAGCCCAGGAGTTAAAAGCGTGGACACTGGGGCAAACCACCTGAGTTCAAGCCGAGGCTCCTACCTCACTTGCTGTGAGAGTCCGAGGCCGGTTGTGATTCCTCTGACCTGAGTCTGTCCTCTGTAAAATAAAAATAAGAGAACTATCAGCTTTAAAGGGCTGTTTTGGAAACTAGATCAGATACATGTAAACCATTCAGAACAATGTCTTATGGCTTAAGTACCCAGTGCCACTGGCTTGTGTCATTTTTCTTGCACAAACTGAAAATAACTTTGGAAAAACAGGGCATTTTAAGAAGAAATGGTTCTAGTGTTATTCATTCTTGCATTCTGATGGAATCATTTTCTTCACTTGTTAGCAAGGAAACTGAAAATTTAATCAAGGAAGGCCACTCATCAAGGAAAGAAAGTTTAATCAGGAAGGCCAGCATAGGTCTTTCATCAGGAAGGAGGCAGAAAGATAAAGTACAATAATGCTGAGATACTAGTGGTCAAACCAGAGTATATGGCCGGCTAAGGAACCAAAGTAGTAAGCCACAGACTCTCACATTCATTCATTCACTTGGCCAACTCCTATTTCCAAGATAATGTTTTAATTTGGTTGTAAAACCAGATCCTAACAAGAGAGTTATGTATGACTTATTAAATAGTTTCATCATTGTCACTTAAAATTCAATCACCTGGGTGCCGGTAGTAGGACTCTGGAATGAGTCTGTCCAAACAGAAATGATGATCCTAACAGCAATGATTTATGCACTGGTGTGGACAGTAAACCTCAAGGGGACCAGATCACACTGTGTAGGCGGGGAGGGGTCAGCCCCCTCAGTGCAACACTTTCTCCATACTCATATGCCTGCCAAGCTTCTGGTACTTGCTTAGTAAGTATTTAATGAATAAATGGATTCTCAGACTACCCTTTTATGTCAAAGTAAGGAAGTGCAATTTCAAACAGAAGAATTGGAAACTGGTAACTGATAGTCTGTCCAAAGCAATTTGACACAGCTGCCAACCGATACCGGCAGGCAGGCTTGCTAAAGGATGGGGCTTGGGGCTGTTTTAAACGAGCTGTGTGAGAGCAGCAAGATTTTAAGAGTTTTGAGTGACATACTCTTAAAACACAATTTGTCACATTGTCACATTCTGAAAATATCTAAATCCACTAATTAGGAAGGAAATTTTAATGTTTTTCTAGAATTTTCAGTCTTTGGCAGTTCAGCCTTCAGGGTTACCATTACTGAGGACAGGAATACACCTGGAGGAGGGACTGGGTCTTGCTTAGATGTCCATAAGCCCAGCCTGGCTTTGGAAGGAGAGCAGGTGTCCGTAATGTTCGAGATCACGAGGGCATTCTTAATGAGCAAGGAGACGCCAGTGACCTCTGAGGGAGCCTTTATCAGCTTATTGGAAACAGCTCCCCACCCCAGGACACGCGGTCTCCCAGCCTTCTTATAACATCTCCTCTGTGAGCACCACGCTCCTTCCCAGAGCCTCGCTGGCAATCCGCTGCTTATGTCCTCCAGGCTGCGTTCCTCCTCGTCCTCCAGTCCCCTGTCCTCTGCAGACATTCCTAGAGTAAGATGAAGCCTTTCCTCTTCAAAATTATTTAGGAAAGCAATTTCCCGCAGGTCAGTATCTCTGTTTGAGGATCTCCTAATTCTTGCCAGCCACTCTGCTAAATATTTGCTGTTTCTTTTCCTCTCTCTTTTTCATATGCGATATGCCTGGCTTATTTGGGAAAAGGGTAGAAAGGAAGTCTTTCCATTTCTGAAGCATTTGTTGGTCTATTCAAGTTCTCTATTTTTGTATCAACATTGGTTTTTTATATATTTTTAAATTTATCAATTTCACATAAGTTTTCAAATTCATTAGTGTAAGAGATTTCATTTTTTTTAAATTTTCAACTTTGTGCATTTTACTATTTAAATTGTCTCTTAAAGATAACATTATTGGGTTTCTTGTAAAAGCCCTGAGAGTTTGTCTTTTAATTAGAGCATTTAGCAAATTTTTATTTTATATTTGAACTTCATGGCCATCTTATTTCATATTTTCTATTTATATACCTTTTTTCCTTCATTTCTTATATCCTATAATTATGTCAATAACCCTGTGTAGTATATAGACACTATTATTTTCATCTTATCAATGAAGACCCTAAGGGTCAGGTAGATAATGGTTTGTCCTTGGTCACAGAGCAGACAAATGACAGAGCTGGTGTTCAAACATGGACGAATCTAACTCCATGGTCCTCTTCACACATACCGACTTACGTCCCTCACTGTGGGGCCCGGGTAAGTGGTAAAGGTTTTAGGAAAAAGGCTTAAACAGGGCCCCTCTTCTGTGTAAGAACTGCCTTTTTAGGTGTGTGTTTAGCTTATACGAGTCAATTTCCTTTTCCCAGATGCCCAGAAAAAACAACCGATCACTGGCTCTGTTCAAAAACAAAAACTTGATTTCCATATTAATTTTGACTTCTAAAAAGTGCCTGATCACTGCCTCTTCTCTTTTTTTCTTCTCCATGTGTCATTTCAACATTCTATTCTATTCTCTCTCTCATCTATCTAAAATCAGCATGTGGGCCCATAGTCCAGACTTTGGTCCCATTTCCTCCTCTTCTGTGGGACCTGGGCCAGCTTCTGAACCATCTTTCCAGTGAGAACTTTCCACTAGGTGACATCCCAGATCCTTCTAGATAAAAACGATTGAGTATGACTGAGTCTCCCTTTACAGAGCCAGACCTGTCATTGGTGTTTCTTTTGAAAAGAAGTTCATTGAATGAGAAACATGAATTCAAAGAGGCATCTGATTTCTTCAGAGAAAACCAATGAGAAAATAAGTTCTGTGTAACATAACAAAATAAATATTCCAAATTGGTCTGATTAACAACTGGAAAGAAGCCTGTTTTATATATACTTTAGAAAACAAATCTGAGATTTAGCTTCCTCTGAGATAATTATCTTCTATTCCCTGGAACCAGTTTTCTATGTCCTGAGAAAAGATTTACAACTCAGAGAAGCAGCAGGAACAAATTAACTGCCAGGACTCACTGATGCTGTTGGTAGCTAAGTTAAGATAATTATGAATCTATTAGATAAAGTGAGACATCACTGATTTGTTGTTTTAAAGATTTGAGGTATGAGATTCTCATTAAACTATGAAAATGCTTTAAATGGGCCATTCCATACCAGAAAATGTAATTTGATTTGAATCTCTGACAACATCCTGAAAAACAACAGTCCTTTTTTCAACTATATTCTTTCTTTTTCTTGAGGATTATTAGAGCCTGGATAGGAATTGGAAAGAGGAAAATTGAGGTGTTAAATCACCATTCTGTATATTTACAATTTGGGAGAAAAAAAGATGCAGAATTTCCATAGATGAGAATGGAAACTTAATTTTATGTGTAGTCTAGATTACCACCATTCTAAATAACTTGCTTGTAGAACTCTCTGCTTAATAAAATGAGTTAGCCCTATTTTGTAAATTGGATGGCATTATATCTATGGAGGAAAAGGTTTGATGATGTCCATTGTGAATGGTCTGTATACACTATTCGCTCAGTGAAACTTGCTAAGGATATTGAATTGCTACCTTTGTGATTATGTCAAACTTAAGGTGTATCTCTATAACTCAGATCTGTATTAATCTATGGCTTTTCCCAGCCATTTTAGTGGTCATTTGATTTCTGCATTGGCAAACAATGAGCTGTCTGTATAATGTCTGATTTGCTCCAAACTGTAAGAGCCAATCACAATTCTGCAGTTAGTCCTAGGTCTTCTCTGCATTTCTCATTATTCCTTCAGCGCTAACTTCTCTTTTCTGTCGCCTCCATCAGAAGTCTGTACCAGTTGAGGCATCTCTACTAGGCTCCCTTCATGTTTAAGAACTTTTGATTTTGCAAACACATACTGTCTTGTACCTTATCCATTCAGTATTGTGTTCTTGGCTGTTTCCACTGATACGGTTCTCTCTGCCAAGAAGCAACCTGACTAACAGTGGCTCGGTGTATTAGTTCACTGTAATAATTAATTTTAGTTTTAATTTTAATTGAGTCCATAGGCATGATAGCCTTAAAGTGTCCCCACATTAAAGTCAAAATCATTCTCAATTTATAAGGGATTCTTAGTGAAATCCATGCTTCAAGTGCAAGGCTACTCTGGGGAAGTTCAGTGGAAATGTTTGCAGGAACTTGGAAGCAGAGCCCCTTCTTAAGGAGGCCTGCTTGCTATGATTTCACCCCAGTTAATACCACCTTGTGTAACAACAGAACTTCAGAGGCACTTGCTTCTCAAGGCTCAATATGTTTTCTTTCTATTGGATGGCAGTGTATAAACTCAGCTTAAAATCACAGTCCATTCAGTTTCAGATTTTAGAGGTGTTGCCAAGATTAGTTTCAGATTCAAACTGTCTCGACCTTTGAGCAGCCCAGGAGTTCCTCCAGTTTTTGTTTGTAAACCAATTCCTCCTCTGAAGGTTTCTAGAATTTCTTCTTAAATTCCACATTTTCTTCTTAAAGATATTTTAAGAAGGTATTTCAAAAATATGCTTTGTTTCTATTTGAAATTAGAAATCTTGTATTCTCTATCAGAATTGTAGCTCAGTAAAATAAATCTGTATATTGTTCTAGTGCTCCAATCCATCATGTATCTTTTTTTTTTGCCTGAACCACAGTAATTTATTTTTACCAATATTCAAAGAGCCAGCACTGCATACCTTATTTATACAAGTTTGACACCTTTGTATGACTCTTTATAAACAAATAACCTTACTTATTTCACATAGTGTATATAAGGTTACAAATCACTGAAAATTATATATATACAACTCGATAAACATACATGAATACACATTTATTTTACTTTAATTTTTCTGCAGTTTTGTTCAGTACCATATATATGGAGCATTTGTATGTGCAGGACACTAAATATGTTTTTTTTATTTTGGAATCACTAATATACAATCACATGAGCAACATTGTGGTTACTAGATTCCCCCGATGATCAAGTCCCCCCCACATACCCCATTACAGTCACTGTCCATTAGCGTAGTAAGATGCTATAGGATCACTACTTGTCTTCTCTGTGCTATACTGCTTCCTTGTGCTCCCCCCACATTATGTGTGCCAATCATAATGCATCTTATTCCCCCCGCCTTCTGACGCCGCCACCTCCCCATCTCTTTCCCTTTGGCAACTGTTAGTCCATTCTTGGGTTCTGTGAGTCTGCTGTTGTCTTGTTCTTTCATTTTTTTTTTTCTTTGCTGTTATGCTCCACATATGAGTGAAATCATTTGATACTTGTCTTTTTCCACTTGGCTTATTTCACTGAGCATAATACCCTCTAGCTCCATCCATGTTGTTGCAAATGGTAGGATTTGTTTCCTTCTTATGGCTGAATAATATACCATTGTGTATATGTACCACATCTTCTTTATCTATTCATCTACTGATGGACACTTAGGTTGCTTCCATTTCTTGGCTCTTGTAAATAGTGCTGCGATAAACATAGGGGTGCATATATCTTTTTGAAACTGGGATCCTGAATTATTAGGGTAAATTCCTGGGAGTGGGATTTCTGGTCCAAATGGCATTTCTATTTTTAGTTTTTTGGGGAACCTCCATAGTGCTTTCCACAATGGTTGAACTGATTTACATTTCCTCCAGCAGTGTAGGAGGGTTCCCCTTTCTCTGCATCCTCACCAGCATTTGTTGTTCCCAGACTTTTCTGTGTTGGCCATCCTAAGTAGTGTGAGGTGGTTTTAATTAGCATTTCCCTGATAATCAGTGATGTGGAGCATCTTTTCATGTGCCTGTTGGCCATCTGAATTTCTTCTTTGGAGAAGTGTCTATTCATGTCCTCTGCCCATTTCTTAAATGGATGATTTGCTTTCTGTTTGTTAAGGTGCATGAGTTCTTTATATATTTTGGATGTTAACCCCTTATGTCGTTTACAGATATATTCTCCCATACTGTAGGATGCCTTTTTGTTCTGCTGGTGGTGTCCTTTGCTGTACAGAAGCTTTTTAGCATGATGTAGTCCCATTTCTTCATTTTTGATTTTGTTTCCCTTGCCCAAGGAGATGCGTTTAGGAAAAAATTACTCATGTTTATGTATAAGAGATTTTTGCCTATGTTTTCTTCTAAGAGTTTTATGGTTTCATGACTTATATTCAGGTCTTTAATCCACTTTGAGCTTACTTTTGTGTATGGGGCTAGACAATAATCCAGTTCCATTCTCTTGCATGTAGCTACCCAGATTTGCCAACACCAGTTGTTGAAGAGGCTGTCATTTCCCCACTGTATATCTATGGCTCCTTTATTGTATATTAATTGACCATATATGCTTGGGTTTATATCCAGGCTCTCTAGTCTGTTCCATTGGTCTTTAGTTCTGTTCTTGTACCAGTATGAAATTGTCTTGATAACTGTGGCTTGTTAGTAGAGCTTGATGTCTGGGAGCATAATCCCCCCATGCTTTATTCTTCCTTCTCAGGATTGCTTTGGCTATTCAGGGTCTTTTGTGGTTCCACATGAATTTTAGAACTATTTGCTCTAGTTGAAGAATGCTGTTGATATTTTAATAGGGATTGCATTGAATTTGTAGATTGCTTTAGGCAGGATGGCCATTTTGGCAATATTAATTCTTCCTATCAGTGAGCACAGGATGTGTTTCCATTTATTGGTGTCTTCTTTAATTTCTCTCATGAGTGTCTTGTAGTTTTCAGGGTATAGGTCTTTTATTTCCTTGGTTAGGTTTATTCCTAGGTATTTTATTCTTTTTGATGCCATTGTGAATGGAATTGTTTTCCTGATTTCTCTTTTTGCTAGTTCATTGTTCGTAAAAAGGAATGCAACAGATTTCTGTGTATTAATTTTGTATCCCACGACTTTGCTGAATTCAGATATTCTATCCAGTAGTTTTGGAGTGGATTCTTTAGGGTTTTTTATGTACAATATCATGTCATCTGCAAATAGGGACAGTTTAACCTCTTCCTTGCAAATCTGGATGCCTTTTATTTCTTTGTGTTGTCTGAATGCCATGGCTAGGACCTCCAGAACTACATTAAATAAAAGGGGGGAGAGGGGGCATCCTGGTCCTGTTCCTGATCTTAAAGGAAAAGCTTTCATCTTCTCACTGTAGGTATAATGTTGGCTGTGGATTTGTCATATATGGCCTTTATTTTGTCGAGGTACTTGCCCTCTACACCCATTTTGTTGAGAGTTTTTATCATGAAAGGGTGATGAAGTTTGATGAATGCTTTTTCGGCATTTATGGAGATGATTGTGTGGTTTTTGTTCTTCTTTTTTGTTGATGTGTTATATGATGTTGATGGATTTTTGAATATTGTACCATCCTTGCATTCCTGGAATAAATCCTTCTTAATCATACTGGATGATCTTTTTGATGTGTTTTTGAGTTCGGTTTGCTAATATTTTGTTGAGTATTTTTGCATCTATGTTCATCAGGGATATTGGTCTGTAATATTCTTTTTTTGTGGTGTCTTTGCCTTGTTTTGGTATTAGAGTGATGCTGGCCTTGTAGAATGAATTTGGGTTCTACCTCCTCCTCTACTTTTTGGAAAACTTTAAGGAGGATTGATATTAGATCTTCACTAAATGTTTGATAAATTCAGCAGTGAAACCATGTGGACCAGGCCTTTTGTTCTTAGGTAGTTTTTTGATTACCAGTTCAATTTCCTTGCTAGTAACTGGTCTGTTCAAATTTTCTGTTTCTTCCTGGGTCAGCCTTGGAAGGTTGTATTTTTCTAGAAAGTTGTCCATTACTTCTAGGTTATCCAGTTCATTAGCATATAATTTTTCATAGTATTCTCTCATAATACTTTGTATTTCTGTGGTGTCCATAGTGATTTTTCCTTTCTCATTTCTTATTCTGTTTATGTGTAGACTCTCTTTTTTTCTTGATAAATCTGGCTAGGTGTTTATCTATTTTGCTTATTTTCTCGAAGAACCAGCTCCTGCTTACATTGATTCTTTCTGTTGTTTTATTCTTCTTGATTTAATTTATTTCTCCTCTAATCTTTATTATGTCCTTCCTTCTACTGACTTTGGGCCTCATTTGTTCTTCTTTTTTAGTTTCGTTAACTGTGAGTTTAGACTGTTCATTTGGGATTGTTCTTCTTTCACGAGGTAGGCCTGTATTGCAATATATTTCCCTCTTGGCACGGCCTTTGCTGCGTCCCACAGATTTTGTGATGTTGAATAATTGTTACCATTTGTCTCCATATAGTGCTCGATCTCTGTTTTTATTTGGTAATTGATCCCTTGATTATTTAGGAGCATGTTATTAAGCCTCTATGTGTTTGGGGGCTTTTTCATCCTTTTCTGTAATTTATTTTTAGTTTTATACATTTGTGATCTGAGAAGATGGTTGGTACAATTTCAATCTTTTTGAATTTACTGAAGATCTTTTGTGGCCTAATATATGATCTATTCTTGAAAATCTTCCATGTGCACTTGAGAAGAATGTGTATCCTGTTGCTTTTGGGTGTAGAGTTCTGTAGATGTCTGTTAGGTCCATCTGTTCTAATGCGTTGTTCAGTGCATCTGTCTCCTTACTTATATTCTGTCTGGTTGATCTTTCCTTTGGAGTAAGTGGTGTGTTGAAGTCTCCTAAAATGAATGCATTGCATTCTATTTCCCCCTTTAATTCTGTTAGTATTTGTTTAACATATGTAGGTGGTCCTGTGTTGGGTGCATAAATATTTATAATGGTTATATCCTCTTGTTGGACTGACCCTTTATCATTATGTAATGTCCTTCTTTGTCTCTTGTGACTTTCTTCGTTTTGAAGTCTATTTTGTCTGATACAAGTCCTGTAACTCCTGCTTTTTTCTCCTTATTAGTTGCATGAAATATCTTTTTTCCATCCCTTTACTTTCAGTCTGTATATGTCTTTGGGTTTGAAGTGAATCTCTTGTAGGCAGCATATAGACAGGTCTTGTTTTTCTGTCCATTCAGTGGCTCTATGTCTTTTGAATGGTGCATTCCAACCATTTACATTTAGGGTGATTATGGACACGTATGTACTTCTTGCCATTGCAGGGTTTAGATACTTTGTTACCAAAGGTTCAAGGGTAATTCCCTTACTATCTAACAGTCTAATTTAACACACTTAATGTGCTATTACAAACACAACCCAAATGTTCTTTTTTTTTTTCCTTTTTCTTCTTCCTCCATCCTTTATATATTAGGTATCATATTCTGTACTCTTAATCTATCCCTTGATTTACTTTGGTGTGTAGTTGATTTGATTTTGCATCTACTTAGTAATTAATTGTTTTACTTTGTTGTGGTTTTATTTACCCTAGTGACAGCTATTTAGCCTTAGGAATACTTCCATCTATAGCATTCCCTCCAAAATGCACTGTAGAGATGGTTTGTGGGAGGTAAATTCTCTCAGCTTTTGCTTATCAGAAAAGTAGAGTATTCTTGGTTCAAGGTCCTTCTGCTTCATTGCATTAACTATGTCATGCCACTCCATTCTGGCATGTAAGGTTTCTGTTGAGAAGTCTGATGATAGCCTGATGGGTTTTCCTTTATATGTGATCTTTTTTCTCTCTTTAGCTGCTTTTAAAAGTCTGTCCTTATCCTTAATCTTTGCCACTTAATTATTGTATGTCTTGGTGTTGTCTTCCTCGGGTCCCTTTTGTTGGGTTATCTGTGCACCTCCATGGCCTGAGAGACCAATCTGGGGGAGGTTTTCAGCAATTACCTCCTCAAAGACACTTTTTATCCCTTTTTCTCTCTCTTCTTCTTCTGGTACCCCTATAATGTGAATATTGTTCCGTTTGGATTGATCACACAGTTCTCTCAATATTCTTTCCTTCTTAGAGATCCTTTCTTCTCTCTGTGCCTCGGCTTCTTTGTATTCCTTCCTCCTCTCTAATTTCTGTTTCATTTATTGTCTCCTCTACCATATCTAATCTACTTTTAAAGCTTTCTATTGTATATTTCATTTCTTATACTGTGTTCCATAATGATTGGATCTCCGACCAGAATTCATGCCTGAGTTCTTGAATATTTTTGTGTACTTCCATGAGCATGTTAATGATTTTTATTTTGAAATCCCTTTCAGGCAGATTCATGAGGTCGATTTCATTTGAATTTTTCTTGGGAGTTGTATTCCTAATTTTACTTTGCCAGGTTCCTTTGGTGTTTCATATTTGTATATTGCGCCCTCTAGTGCTAAGAAGCTTTACCCTCTGGAGCTGCTCAGCCCCTGAAGCAATGTCGGGGGTCACAGGGGAGCAGTATTGGTGCCTGGGGGGAGGAAGGAGCTGTTTCCTGCTTCCCGGCAGCTATGCCTGTCTCCACTGCCTGAACCAGAGGGCCAGCACACAGGTGTAAGTCTGTGTGCTTCTATAGATGCTATAGACAGGGCTTCCCTCTGGCTGACCTGATGCCAGGGCAGGGACTGCCGGTTTGCAAGCCAGTTCCAGCAGGCCAGGAGGAAGGCGGGACAGGCTGCGTATCACATTGGGGGGCTTTGGAGCTGAGTAGTCTGCCAGAGGGTGGAGCGCCTGAAGCTCCTCAAAGTTCCCAACCTGCTGGGCAGAGCGCACCCAGACAACCTTGTCCACCTATCCCTTCTCCTGCGCAGCAAGCTGCGTGCAAAGCCCACCCCTTCAGCAGCCCTCTCACTGCTAGGAAGCCTCTCAGACCGCCCACCTTTCCTTTTTCCCAGAGCAGCCTGACATGAATCCCTGTTCTCCGTAAACAGCTGGAATCTCAGTCTCCCCAAGTATGCTGCCTATTTTAGCTTTCCAATCCCACTAATCTCCAGAGCATCATGCAATGTAGGTTTGTGCTCCTATAGGAGGTCTCCGGGGCTGGGTGTTCAGCAGTCCTAGGCTTACACCCTCTCCCTGCTCCGTTTCTCCTCCTGCCGGTGAGCTGGGGTGAGGGCAGGACTTGGGTCCTGCCAGATTAAGGTTTTGGTATGTTACCCCGTTTCATGAGGTCTGCTCTGTTCTCCAGGTGTATGTGGTCTGGTGCATCCTTCTTTCATATTGCTCTTTCAGGATTAGTTATATTAACTATATTTTCATAATATATGTGGTTTTGTGAGGAGTTCTCTGTCTCACCTCACACGCCACCATCTTGTATCTCTCTTCCATGAGGTATCTTTTATATATAAAATATTTGGTACATCTTGAACAAATGTTTATTCGGATTAGATATGTTAGTACGTTTATCCTATTTTATTTATATGTTAATGCATGTTAGTATTTTTTTTTTACAAAATACCTTCTAATAATGATGTTTAATTTCTATTTATCTGTAAATATTTGTATTTTTTTAAATCACTTCAGGTGGAGGAGGCCCTGGAAGCTGTCAAAAATGCTACAAATGAACAAGATCTTGCAAACCGCTTTAAAGAATTTGGGAAAGAGATGGTGAAACTTAATTATGTAGCAGCAAGAAGACAACAGGTGGGAAAGATTTTGGAAATGCTTGGGGAGAAAATACATATCTGTGTGTGTTTAACCTTGTAGCTTCATATGCCTCAACAGCATATCAAGGGCCCTCACCCTCAGCACCTGGGATCACAAAGGCAGCTCCTACTGGGGCCAGTTCTGATACCACTGTGGGCCCTGTGTACTCTCTGACTCTCTGCCCAGAAGGTCATAGGCCTGCTTCCCTGGTGGGAACTTCCCCACTGGCCCCACCACCCTCTAGCCTTTGTCCACTGGAGGAGAGGTTCTGGAGTCATATAAAGACAGAAAACTGCCATGTGGTGTGGTGGTCCCTCTCGGCGTTCCACCGATTACCCTCACTTTTTCTTCCTAGCCCTGTGGGCCCCACCATGCATTTGCCCACCCCCAACATGTACAGCCTACAGGGTGAAACCTTTTTGAAGAAGAGGAACACAATACAAAGCAAATTAGAAGAAAAGCAGAGAGAGGGAAATGGGGGCAGTGAGAGCGCAGGTGAGAGTGAGTCACTTTGCTGAAAATGGGTGACTGGAACCTTTGTGCTTCCCCTTCGTCTATTGATAGATGGCATTCGGTTTTAGCCAGCTCTGTTTGTTTATTCAGTACCATTAGAATTTTGTTCCCCAAGAGTGTTGTCTTATTCTTTTTCCCTAGGAAACCAAAAATCTCTAAACATGAATGGTCCGTTAAAATGAAGATGCGATTCATTGTTGCCAGGTTGCCAATCTATTGTGTGCCAAATGAGGGACTAGTAATGGGAACCTAGGATTCAAACACCCTTAAGTGATGTTTGGAAGCTGAGCAAATATTCCCCCAGAGACCCTGACTCAGCAACCCTACATGGCTCTCAGAGCAGCAATGCCTTTAACGTTTCTGAAAATCATGCAGACATTTTCTTCACAATACTCTTTAAATCAGAAGATAAAGGGACTCCCTAGAGGTAGCATTTTGACATCTCAGACTAGGAAAGCAAATCATCTTTTATCTATTTTTTTTCCCTAAATTCAATGATTGGACTGCCATTAAAGGTAGTTTTCTATTCAAAGAATGAACCCTATTCTAAAAGCTAATGAAGTGGCATTGATGCACTAAGCCAGAAATAGAAGTCTTTTGAAGTATTTGTAATTATAATTAACAATGGAGGTAAGCAGAAGATTGGAGTTTGGGCTTTCCATTTGGTGTTAACTAACTCTGATCCTTGCAAACTGTTTATCTTATTGAAGGCCAAGTTTTTGCTTTTTTTTTTTTTTTTCAGCAATATGTACTGAATGCCTTTTTTGAGCCAGACACTGTGCTAATGATTAAAAAGCCACTGACCAAGATAGGCAGGCCCCTGCTCTCATGAGACATGCAGTTCAGCAGGGAAACATGCTCATGTAAATGCAGTCAAGCCTGGTGAGTGTTGGTGAGAGGAGGGATCAGAGTCTTGTGGGAGCAGATGGAAGAGGACATAGCTGGGAAAGCTTGGTGGAGAGTGGGGCCCAGGCCTATGGGCCATGCCGGGCAGTTGGGGAATGCTCAGGTATCCGACACAGAGAGAACAGCCTATCAGAGTCCTGGCAGCTAGACAGAGGGCAGGGGAGCACAGGTGGCTCCGAAACGTTGGTGCAGTCTTGAGTCTGTGACTTGAAGTCCTGTTGCACACACTTGGGTGGCGAGCTCCATGAGTGTGACAGGCTTCGTGTCTCGCACACGCAGGAGCTGAAGGACCCTCACTGTCGGGACGAGATGGCGGCCGCCCGAGGGGCCCTGAAGAAGAACGCCACAATGCTGTACACGGCCTCCCAGGCGTTCCTCCGCCACCCCGATGTCGCCGCCACGAGGGCCAACCGCGATTACGTGTTCAAGCAAGTGCAGGAGGCCATCGCCGGCATCTCCAGCGCTGCTCAGGCGACCTCGCCCACGGACGAGGCCAAGGGCCACACGGGCATCGGCGAGCTGGCCGCGGCGCTGAACGAGTTTGACGTGAGTATCAGGTGACTCCCACAAGATCTACTTGATCCCGTGCAAGCAGAAACCTGTGCACTGCTGACTCCCACCTCATGGACTGACCAGGGACAGTTCATCATTTGGATGACGACCTTTATTATCCAAGAGGAAAATGTCCTAAGCAGTATAGGTGTAGGTGGCCTTTGTGTTTTGCCTGGGCGAGAACTACCCTCAGTTTCTTCATTTTAAACCCGTGACAGAGTTTTTTGCCTACTTGGGATCCTGGGCTTCCTTGCATTGTGCCCTCTGGGTCGTGCCTTTGCTGGTCCCATGAATGACCTGTGTTCTGTACCCGCTGTTTCTGGGGGTGTGCTCACTGCCCTGGGGCTTATTCAAGGCACCAAAGTGAGAAGCTGGAATTCAGTTGAGTTCATTGTTTGCTCATTGACAGCCTACAAATGTTGTGTAAGCTACAAAAAGTTATAAAGAATTAGTATCTGCTTTCCAGGGTTATATTTTCCTATAGAGACATGAAGGAAGTAGAATGTATTAAATGCCTTTTAAGTGGTGATAAACAAAGTTACAAGAATCCATAGGAGAAAAATGGGTTACCTAGCTAGCTGTGGAGAAAGATGTTCTTGCTTTTGGGTATGTTGGTCAGCATTTTTGGCAGGAGATGACTGGCTAGTTGTTGGAAAACAGGGTCAGGAACAAACCCATGATTGTTAACGGCACTGAGATGGAAGATACAATGGAGGTATGATTATGCTGGCCCTCTGCTGTTTTCACTGGGGTCTCTCCTCTTTTATTTTTTCAGTTAGTGAAAATATATATAGAACTTAGACCATATACTATTTGCCAAGGTTTTTTGTAAGGATTAAATATAACAATAAATTTTAAACCTTTGCCAGAGAAATTGAGATTTAACATAAAGTTAGGATTTATGTTAATTATGTTTATCAAATTGGGATTTATTCATAAACTTTAAGGAGGCAACTGAAAATCCATTGTAACCAATGAGAGTTTAGTAATGTTATCAATTTTAAAATAAACATATGGCAGTCACTGGATTTCCAAATAATGGGAAAAGATCCCGTTCACAAAGTAAACAAGGGCTTTATTCCTTTTCTTAATGTAGTTGTATTTCCTTATATGTGTTAGAAATAATCCTGATACAGATGTGGAAGAAGACCCAAAGAAGAAAGTTTTATTAGTCACTGAGGGGCAAGTTTTACTTCTTAGTAAATGACATCATGACCTTAGGTAGGAAAACTGTTGACTCTTTCAACTTTCATAATGTTCATAGAATCACCGTAATAAATCTAAGAGGATTCTTTTAGAACTTGACACAGGGAAGATGAGTATCTTTTGTGGAATAAGAATGGATGAACCCAAGTTTTCAGGAAATGAAAAAGAGTAGGTGATGTACGCAGATATTAAAACATTACAATGTTACATTAA
This sequence comes from Smutsia gigantea, assembly GCA_032199065.1. Taxonomy (NCBI): domain Eukaryota; kingdom Metazoa; phylum Chordata; class Mammalia; order Pholidota; family Manidae; genus Smutsia; species Smutsia gigantea. Next base: position 91,602 of record JAVSCE010003877.1, read on the forward strand.
TTTTGAAAGTTGTGTCTTAGAGTAAAAATGTTTCATCTGTTAAACAGAATAGAATATTAAAATCTTAAGTACAAAATTAGTTTATGAAATGGTACTTTTAAAAATCAGTTATTAGCTGAATTATTTAGTCAGAGTTTGACATTGCATTTTATAATCGTAATTCATTTTATAATCAAAAAGTAAACAATCAACCCTAAGTGAGGACATGAAGTACAAGCATAGCATGCAGAGAACTCTCTCATACAGTCCAGACCCTTCAGCTGCTGCCACCTTGTGCCCAAGAGTGTAATGACTCCTGCTTTTCATTTTCTGTATCCAGAACATTTTCTTTAAAAGGAGCTTTTACCAGAGGTGAATTTAACAATTGAGCCATCACTGTTGTATTATAAAAAGGCTTTGGTTTCATAAAACTCCAGGCCATGTGGGGAAAACTGAGAATTGTCAATATGTAGAACTGTCTAAATTGGCGATATTCTTAGCTAATTCCATTTGGTGTAGTTCCCTAAAAATTATTTAGTAAATGCAATTAATTTTAGTACTTTCTAAAAAGTAGTAATGTTACTAAAATATTATTCAGTATTACCACATACAAGGTAATTACCTAGTTGCAGATTTTCCATCATTTATGATACCAGCAAACCTTGACAATTCTTAACAATATTTGAAATTCTCTTGCTAAAAATAATGTTCCATTTCTTTTTGTAGCAGAAGTATATGCTCCTGTTCTACAGTTGCATAATGAATACTTTGGAATTTTTTAATTTTCCAGGCATATTGGCTTGAAATTGACTTCGAATTCACAGGCATCTGTCTTGAATCCTAAATGCTATTTTCAGATATTAAACAAATTTATATTACATTGGGTAGGAAACTTGCTCAGACTCACTGTGATTCACTTTTTGGCAATATCCTCCTGATGACAGGTTTAGTGGCTTGCCAGGGTGATGAAGATTTTTAAAAGTAAAGGATCTTTGAGATCCCCAAGTGAAAGGAACCATAGAAATACAAAAATATTTTTATAAAAAGAAAGCCAGCATGCCCTAATGTTGAATTTGAAGCCCATTTCATATTAACAGCCATCAGTATGTCAAACTGTGTTTTAATGGGAGGTAGGATGCAAATGTGGCTTAGAGTTTGCTAGCTGATTGAGAACAAGGTAAAAATTAGTGTTTTTACGTTCATTTGTCTAAAATTATAGCATTGGTTTCTATCTGGGTTGTTAAAATTGTGGCTTAGTGCTTGATAACCTACTTACTGGGGCTCTTAACTGCCTGTATGAATACTTGATGTTGTGATTTATGAAGCAAAAGAATGAAGACAAAAACCCCAGTATTTGAACAATTTGAAACTGTCAAGGAAGTCTCTAATGCTAGGACAGCAAAAGGTAAAATGATTGCTTATCAGTGGAAAAATCCACCTCTGTTTGAAATGTGGCAGCTTAAGGTGGTTAGTTTTATCTAGCAAAACTATCTACTAAGGAATACTGACAGTAATTTTTTTAAATGTAATGACTGCTCAGAAGTAGATAGTAATGCCAGTTTTGATGGCCAGAAAACTAAAGTGTGAGAGAGAGGAAATTTAAGTTACTTCTACAGAATTTCTTTATTAATGAGAACAGAGTTGACTCTACCTCATTTTTGAAGCCTCTTTTCTAAATGAAGCTACTTTGGAAAACTGCCACGTATGACAGTCTTTATACTGGGTACCTATTCCCTTTTCAAAGTTATTGTTTGCTTTTAAATGATATAATAAACATCATCTTGAATTCCTCTAACTTTAGGATTTCTATCTAAAATTTTTGTTTTACCTCTTTTACCTAAATTTTGTGATTTTTGTTTTCTTCCCTTCCCTCTACTGTGGGAATTTGCTCGATAAGTAATTCTCTTTTTCTTGCACTTCTAGTTTCTCCTCCACTTGTGGCATCTGTCAGCCTATTGAAAAATACATTTCTTTGCTACAACCTGAAAGTAAAGCATTAGATGACCCTATTACCATACTCTTATATTCTGCTCTTTTCTTCTCTTTACAGTTAATTTTAAGAGGTAGATTCCTCTCTTTCCATTTCTTAGCTGTCAATTAGCTCTTGCCTCTTTCCACTGTATCATCTAGCCTCTACTCTCATTCCACCCCGTGACACAATGTCTGAGGGTCTTTAGGGACCCCTCACTCATGAAATTCATATGTTTTAATGTTTTAGTTCTCAACTGCTTCAGCTTTGGGAAGGGGACATTACATAGCATTAACTGTGTCTTTTCCTTTTTTGTATTACTTCTAACTTGTAAGATTTAAATATTTGTACTTGAGAAGTAGGCCAGTCTGGTCTCAACCACCCTGAACTGTCACCATAACATACCACATTGACATAAGTTGTCCTTCCTATTTATGCCTAATTTTTCATACCCCCTCCTTCTGCCTCTTAGGATTTCCCATCTTTTTCCTTCTCTTTAAATGTATTTTCTTTTCTTGACCTAATTGTAATTTTCTTGTCTTATCTGGTATGCAGCAGATGGAAATGTTGGCATGTTAGCATAAGGAATAATGGGACATCTGCGTCCCAGGCCAGTGAGGACAGCAGGAATCGGTATCTGACAAGGTTAGGGGACTAGGCTGACTGCAGTGCTGGGAGATTTCTCCCCAGGGGAGCATCTGCGTGTCCCAGTGGGCTCTGTGCCAAGGGTCTTCCACTGTGTGCTTTTCTCAGGCATACACAGATATTCTAGGAGCTCTGGACCAGGGAATGGGGTTAAGGAGCAGGAACCCAGCCTGTTTCTGAGGCATGGAATAGTGATTTCTGGATACCTGGGAGTCATAACAGCCCTGATTGGGTCGTGGATCTTGGGTTGGAATATAGCTTCAGTGGAGAGCTGGAGTGTTCTATAGGTGTCTTAGGTCAGAGGCCCAAATGTATGACCTTAAATATATGCTGTAGGAGTCTGAGAAGTAGAACTTTTTGATGACACTCAACTCCAAATGTCACTCTTACTCTTTTTGAATAGTGAGGTAATTATTAGTGTTACTAGGCTCAGGTGTTCCTGTGGAAACTCTGGTCCCTTAAGGAGCCATTACACGGAGTGCTGACTGGCTCAGGGGTTCAACTTAGGGTCTTTATCACATCATGAATGGAAAAACATCTACTTGGAGAAGTAAATGTTCACACAGCATCTTGTTCAGTCTTTTCCCAGTTCTAAGCCTCCCTTTTGCTGTGGGAATTGACATGCTTCTCCCAAGCCCCATCTCCTTCTTTGACATTCTGTAAAGTCATTGTGACTTCAAATATCTGGGAACCCCCATATTAGGTGGTGAAGATCCTAAGTTTCCTGTATTTTACATTACATCACAGCAAGAGCAGAGAGCCTGTCAAAACACTGTAAACACACTGATGAGGGAAATGCAAGATGTAGCTAGTGTTTTAAAGCAATTAGCAAGTGGGAGGCCAAATGCATAAAAATGAAAGCTAGTAAGCTGAACCATTTAACTTCTAGAAACCAATTTCAGATTCCTAATGTAGGTACTAAAGAGGTAGAACAGGCAAACTCAGCAATTTTCTGCCTGCGTTTGTGCCAATATTCTCAAAGGCTTAGCATCCATACCGTTATTATGTCTGGTCTTCAGTACTTTATTGGCGCTTCTTAATAATGATCTCTGCTCTATCCCTATGAAGTGGTTCCTACTTAGTGGCCATTGGAAGAGCCCAGGACTTGGATTCAGGAGTCTGGTTACTACTCCAAGCTCTGTAAGTAATTAAGGATGTGTGACCTTGGATTACTGAGATAGTATCTCTAGGCCTTGGAATGAGGTTTAGCCACAGGGTAGCTAAGATAGGAGAGCCAAGTGAGATATAAGAATGAAGGAGTAGAGGACTTCCGGGAAGATGGCGGTGTGAGCAGGGCGGCAGAAATCTCCTCCCCAAACCATATAAATCTATGAAAACACAGTAAATACAACTATTCCTAAAAGAGAAATCAGAGCACACAGGAAAGTGCACAGCGTGCAGCAACACCTGGGAGGACTCAGCACCCCGCGAGGCGGGTAAGATACAGAACCGCGACCCAGCGGCACCCGAACACTCACCCAGCCCAGCGCACCGGCGGGAGGAGAGGAGTCGGAGCCGGGAGCGAGTGGAAGAGCAGGTCCACGAAATAACCAGCCCCGGTGGTCTGCGCTGGAGCACCGGGAGCGCTGACACACATTGCGCAGTGCATCAGACATTGGAGAGGCAGAAGGTGCAGGTTTTGAGCCGGGAAGGTGCCGGGACTGTGCAGCCAGTGCCCAGGGACAAGAGAAAAGCACGCGCCATTTGTAGCGGTCTCGGAGAGGCAGAGGGCCCAGCGAGGGAACACCAGCGCCACGGCGGGCTCAGCCCTGCAGGCTGGAAGTCCTGGGGAACTTCGGTCCCCTTCACTAGTGCAGCCAGCGCCCAGGGACAAGAGAAAAGTGCGCGCCGTTTGTAGCGGTCTCGGAGAGGTGGGGGGCCCAGCGAGGGAACACCAGCGCCCCGGCGGGCTCAGCCCTGCAGGCTGGAAGTCCTGGGGAACTTTGGTCCCCTTTGCTAGTGACAGAAAGAAGGGAGCAACCACGCTGGAACTTCATACAGAAAACAATAGCGTCCCATTCATTCCTACCTACAAAAACGGCACGGCTGCAGCTGCCAAGTAGTGGAGCAACAGCGACATCTACAGCACGCGTAGAGAATCCATTCCAGAGCCCAGCTGACATAAGTGGCACCTGCCAGCGACCACTCCTGCCAGCATGACAAGATAGAGGAAATTGATACAGACAAAGCTCACCAAGATTCAGAGCCCCTCTGAGAAGGAATCTGAAGAGATGGAAATGCAGCATCTTCCTGAAAAAGAATTCAGAATAAAAGTCATAACCATGCTGATGGATCTACAGAGAAAGATGCAAGAGCTAAGGGAGGAAGTGAGGGAAGTAAGGAAAGATAATGCAGAAATGAGACAAGCCATCGACGGGCTCAGCAGCAGACTGGACGAGATGCAAGACACTGTTAATGCAATAGAAATCAGAGAACAGGAACACAGAGCAGCTGAGGCAGAGAGACATAAAAGGATCTCTAGGAATGAAAGAATATTAAGAGAACTGTGTGACCAATCCAAAAGGAACAATATTCACATTATAGGAGTAACAGAGGAAGAAGAGAGAGAAAAAGGGATAGGAAGTGTCTTTGAAGAAATAATTGCTGAAAACTTCTCCATGCTGGGGAAGGAAATAGTCTCGCAGTCCATGGAAGCCCACAGATCTCCTCACACAATGGACCCCAGGAAGACAACACCGAGACACATAATAATTAAAATGGCAAAGATCAAAGATAAGGAGAGATTAATAAAGGCAACTAGAGAAAGAAAAAAGATCACCTTCAAAGGAAAACCCATCAGACGAACATCAGACTTCTCAACAGAAACCTTACAGGCTAGAAGAGAATGGCATGATATATTTAACGCAATGAAACAGAAGGGCCTTGAACCAAGAATATTGTATCCAGCACGATTATCATTTAAATATGACGGCGGGATTAAACAATTTTCAGACAAGCAAAAGCTGAGAGAATTTGCCTCCCATAAACCACCTCTACAGGACATCTTAAAGGAACTGCTCTAGAGGGAAGCACTCCCAAGGCTAAAAAGCTGTCACCAGAGAAAATAAAATCATAGCAAAGAAAGCAGACCACCCAAAACTAACTAAAGGCAAAGAATAAAACACCTAGTATATAAGGAATGGAGGAGGAAGAATAAGAAGGGAGAGAAATAAAGAAACATCAGACTGTGTTTACAATAACTTAACAAGAAAGTTAAGTTAGATTGTTAGATAGTAAAGAAGCAACCCTTGAACCTTTGGTAACCACGAATCTAAAGCCAGCAATGGCAATAAGTACATATCTTTCGATAATCACCCTAAACGTAAATGGACTGAATGCACCAATCAAAAGACACAGAGTAACAGAATGGATAAAAAAGCAAGACCCATCTATATGCTCCCTAGAAGAAACTCACCTCAAACACAAAGATATCCCCAGATTAAAAGTGAAGGTATGGAAAAAGATATTTCATGCAAATAACAAAGGGAAAAAAGCAGGTGTTGCAGTACTTGTATCAGACAAAATAGACTTCAAAATGAAGAAAGTAGCAAGAGATAAAGAAGGACATTACATAATGATAAAGGGGTCAATCCAACAAGAGGATATAACCATTATAAATATATATGCACCCAACACAGGGGCGCCGGCACTTGTGAAACAAATACTAACAGAATTAAAGGAGGAAATAGACAGCAATGCATTCATCTTAGGTGACTTCTACACACCACTCACTCCAAGGGACAGATCAACCAGACAGAAAATAAGTAAAGACACAGAGGCATTGAACAACACACTAGAACAGATGGACCTAACAGTCATCTACAGAACTCTACACCCAAAAGCAACGGGATACACATTCTTCTCAAGTGCACATGGAACATTTTCCAGAATAGACCATATACTAGGCCACAAAAAGAACCTCAGTAAAATCGAAAATATTAAAATTATACCAACCAACTTCTCGGATCATAAAGGTATTAAACTAGAATTAAACTTTAGAAAGAAAACTAAAAGTCTCACAAACACATGGAGACTTAACAACATTCTCCTAATTAATCAATGGGTCAATGACCAAATAAAAACAGAAATCAAAGAGTATATGGAGACAAATGACAAAAACAACACAAAGCCACAGCTTCTGTGGGACGCAGCAAAGGCAGTTCTAAGAGGAAAGTATATTGCAATCCAGCCTATCTAAAGAAAGAAAAACATTCCCAAATGAATAGTCTAAAGACACAATTACTGAAATTGGAAAAAGAACAACAAATGAGACCCAAAGTCACCAGAAGGAGGGACATAATAAAGGTCAGAGAAGAAGTAAATAAAATTGAGAAGAACAAAACAATAGAAAAAAATCAATGAAACCAAGAGCTGGTTCTTTGAAAAAATAAACAAAATAGATAAACCCCTAGCCAGACTCATTAAGAGAAAAAGAGAATCTACACACATAAACAGAATCAGAAATGAGAAAGGAAAAATCACGACAGACCCCACAGAAATACAAAGAATTATAAGAGAATATTATGAGAATCTATATGCTAACAAGCTGGAAAACCTAGAAGAAATGGACAACTTCTTAGAAAAATACAACCTTCCAAGACTGACCAAGCAAGAAACAGAAAAACTAAACAGACCAATCACCAGCAACGAAATAGAAGCGGTAATCAAAAAACTACCCAAGAACAAAACCCCCGGACCAGATGGATTCACCTCTGAGTTCTACCAGACATATAGAGAAGAAATAACACCCATTCTCCTTAAAGTTTTCCAAAAAATAGAAGAGGAGGGAATACTTCCAAACTCATTCTATGAAGCCAGCATCACTCTAATACCAAAACCGGGCAAAGACCTCACCAAAAAAGAAAATTACAGACCAATATCCCTGATGAACGTAGATGCAAAAATACTCAACAAAATATTAGCAAACCGAATTCAAAAATACATCAAGAGGATCATACACCATGATCAAGTGGGATTCATCCCAGGGATGCAAGGATGGTACAACATTCGAAAATCCATCAACATCATCCACCACATCAAGAAAAAGAAGAACAAAGACCACATGATCATCACCATAGATGCTGAAAAAGCATTTGACAAAATTCAGCATCCATTCATGATTAAAACTCCCAAGAAAATGGGTATAGAGGGCAAGTACCTCAACATCATAAAGGCCATATATGACAAACCCACAGCTAACATCATACTTAATGGCGAGAAGCTGAAAGCTTTTCATCTAAGATCGGGAACAAGACAGGGATGCCCACCCTGTCCACTGTTATTCAACATAATACTGGAGGTCCTAGCCACGGCAATCAGACAAAACAAAGACATACAAGGCATCCAGATTGGTAAAGAAGAAGTCAAATTGTCACTATTTGCAGATGACATGATATTGTATATAAAAAACCCTAAAGACTCCACTCCAAAACTACTAGAACTAATATCTGAATTCAGCAAAGTTGCAGGATACAAAATTAACACACAGAAATCTGTTGTTTTCCTATACACTAACGATAAACTAACAGAAAGAGAAATCAGAAAAACAATTCCATTCACAATTGCATCAAAAAGAATAAAATACCTAGGAATAAACTTAACAAAGGAAGTGAAAGACCTGTACCCTGAAAACTACACGACATTCCTAAGAGAAATTAACGAGGACACTATCAAATGGAAATGCATCCCATGCTCTTGGCTAGGAAGAATAAATATTGTCAAAATAGCTATACTACCCAAAGCAATCTACAGATTCAACGCAATCCCTATCAAACTACCAACAGCTTTCTTCAATGAACTCGAACAAATAATTCTAAAATTCATATGGCACCACAAAAGACCCCGAATAGCCAAAGCAATCCTGAGAAGGAGAAATAAAACAGGGGGAATTACGCTCCCTGACTTCAAGCTCTACTACAAAGCCACAGTAATCAAGACAATATGGTATTGGCACAAAAACAGACCCACAGATCAGTGGAATAGAATAGAAAATCCAAACATCAACCGAAACACATACAGTCAATTAATATTTGATAAGGGAGCCTTGGATATACATTGGGGAGATGACGGCCTCTTCAGCAGCTGGTGTTGGAAAAACTGGACAGCTACATGTAAGAGAATGAAATTGAACTACTGTCTAACCCCATACACAAAGGTAAACTCAAGGTCGATCAAAGACCTGAATGTACGTCATGAAACTATAAAACTCTTAGGAAAAAATATAGGCAAAAATCTCTTGGACATAAACATGAGTGACTTCTTCATGAACATATCTCCCCAGGCAAGGGAAACCGAAGCAAAAATGAACTAGTGGGACTATATGAAGTTGAAAACCTTCTGTACAGCAAAGGACACCATCAATAGAACAAAAAGACTTCCTACAGTATGGGAGAATATATTCATAAATGACGTATCCGATAAGGGGTTGACATCCAAAATATATAAAGAATTCACGCACCTCAACAAACAAAAAGCAAATAATCCATTTAAGAAATGGGCAGAGGACATGAATAGACACTTCTCCAAAGAAGAAATTCAGATGGCCAGCAGGCACATGAAAAGATGCTCCACATCACTAATCATCAGAGAAATGCAAATTAAAACCACAATGAGATATCACCTCACACCAGTGAGGATGGCCAACATCCAAAACACAAACAACAACAAATGTTGGCGAGGATGTGGAGAAAAGGGAACCCTCCTCCACTGCTGGTGGGACTGCAAATTAGTTCAACCTTTGTGGAAAGCAGTATGGAGGTTCCTCAAAAAACTCAAAATAGAAATACCATTTGACCCAGGAATTCCACTCCTAGGAAATTTACCCTAAGAATGCAGCAGCCCAGTTTGAAAAAGACAGATGCACCCCTGTGTTTATCGCAGCACTATTTACAATAGCCAAGAAATGGAAGCAACCTAAGTGTCCATCCGTAGGTGAATGGATAAAGAAGATGTTGTACATATATACAATGCTATATTATTCAGCCATAAGAAGAAAACAAATCCTACCATTTACAACAACATGGATGGAGCTAGAGGGTATTATGCTTAGTGAAATAAGTCAAGCTGAAAAATACAAATATCAAATGATATCACTCATATGTGGAGTATAAGATCTAAGGAAAAAAAACTGAAGGAACAAAATAGCAGGAGACTCACAGAACCCGAGAACGGACAAATAGTTACCAAAGGGAAAGGGACTGGGGAGGATGGGTGGGAAGGGAGGGGTAAAGGGAAGAAGGGACATTACGATTAGCAGTTGTAATGTTCGGGGGGCACGGGGAGGGCTGTACAACCCAGAGAGGACAAGTAGTGACTCTATGGCATCTCACTACGCTGATGGACAGTGACTGCAATGGTGTTGGGTCGGGTGGGAACCTGATGAAGGGGGTAGTGTAATCACTGTAATATTACTCATTTAATTGTAGATTAATGATATCAAAATAAACTTATTAAAAAAAAAGAATGAAGGAGTACAGGCTATACAGGAGAAATGATTAGTAAACAGCTATAGTTGCTGCAGTGTATAAATGCCGTGGTGTGCACTACATACATAGTATGCACCTCATCTGTGTTTGTGAGGCAAGGGTGACATTATGGAGGGTGAAATTATAGAAGTATTCCTGGAGGAGATGGTGCAAGAGTAGGAATTAATGTGCTAAATGTGAATGAAAGTGCTTCTCACAAAGAACATCAATGCATGTGAAGTCTTGGCGGGTAGACAGCATATCACATATTTCAGTTCTGGAGCCCAGGGAATAAGGAAAATCTTGCTATGGGGGTGACCTGGAGGTTGGTCCTGAGGACCTTGGAAGTCTTTCAAAGGGCTGGGCTTCAGCCTGCAGGTATTAGAAGTTGTTGATGCTCTAGGCAGGGGAATGCATGGTCAGATTTGTGTTTTTAAAGATCCTTCTGGCTGCAGGGTGGAGAATGGATTTGAAAGGGGCAAAGCTACAGTGCAGTGAGATTGAGTGGGGTGAGAGATTATGGAAGTCTGAAGTTCCTTGTTGGCTAGGGATGGGAAGGAATGTGTGGCCCCAGACCTATGAGCGAGGAGAATCCAAAGGCCTTGAGGATGGTACTTTTCATTTTCTATATCAAAGGAGTTGATGTTTTTTACCATAAGCTTTAACTAATTAAAAAAAGAACGAAGATTTATATAATTCCAGTTATGAAATTTTGAGAACTTTCAGTCCAAAAAGGAGTATTTGATTTTTTGCATGATGTAACTTGCATGCACTGATTTTTTTTTCTGACTCTTAATTCACATACATATACACTAGTATGATTATTAAATGTGGTAATTTATGCAGATATATATTTTGAACATTCTTAATTCAAATTCTACATCTAAGATTTTTCTAATTTCATTTCAGTTATTTGTGTTTAATTGAGCTCCTCTTAGTATGTGGTTACTAATGTTCATTTCGCCTTAAAAAACTGCAAACTTTTAGATAAACTTTTTAAAAAAGTAAAGGCAGATTTTTCCCATTTGGTAGAACATAGTATCAATAAGTGGGGATTAGTAGGTCCCAGCAGTTCTCAGCTCTTCACTATTTCTCTCCCAATGGACTGCCTCTGAATCTATCTGTTCTTTTCCACGCTGACAAATTAAACTCATCGAAATGGCCTTTTAAGCCTTTCTAGCCGGAAACAAGCAGTGGCGTGATAGCATTCTTAATCATACACTGACATCTGGTGGCCAAACAGAACGTGAAGAAACACTCCTGCGGGTTTCTGTTGGCCTGTAAACACAGCACAACCACAGTACTTACTATGGACCAAAACTCAGGGGATGTGAAGATGGACAGGGTGTGGTCTGCCTTCAGAGAACTGTTAGTCTGCTGAGGCAGCCTTTTGTGTGATAATGTTATACTTTGGAAGTTTTATTAATTCTTTTTGGAAAAGTTTATAGCTCTGGGAAGCTGGTAGTAGACGTAGGCAGATTTGTAGGGAGAGAAGCTCAGGCAGGGTGGAGAGTTAAAGATGGTTCTGCTGGCCAGGTGGGACCAGGTCGGCCAGCATGTTGAACAACATATTCTTCTCGCTGGCTGAGCCATAGCACATCCCTCTCCAAGACCTATATTTGTCCAGCATCACCATTATTGTCCAGAAATCTTATTTTGGATGATCTATACCTCTCATGTCTTCTTGCTTTGAAACAGCCTAACTTTTTAAGGTGTTATAAACCTATGATTATTTTCTGATTTATTTACCTTTCTACCATATGTTTTTTTTTTATAATTGTTCCAAGGAAAATATCCCAAGACAATTTAATTTTCTCTTCTACATTTCATTTAGTAAATATGGAGCTACAAAAATCATTAAATAACAGAATGAGATTTGAAATGTTATTTTTGAAAATTGCAGTTCAAATCCTCATTTATCAGCCTCCGTGTCACCTTTATTCAAAATTACTGTTTCTGACCTTGTTTTACTTCTTTTTGCAAGGAAAAAATGCAGTTAACTATATTTTTCCCCATGAGAATAATTCACTCCTTTGAGAATATTCACAGATTTGGGTCTGAGTTCACCTTTCTTTTAATAATTAGTACTAAATAAAACAGTGAATACTGATGTAACTGATGAGCATATTCTAAATTGTCTAAGCATGTAGTAACAAATATCGTTTTGATTATCATTTATTTGTAAGTCATCCTTTACAGTTTTGGAACCAAATGAGTCCTTTTATCTACTCAACTATTTACTGGTGAAAAGTGTGGTTTATTTAAAGTGCTTATCTCTACTCTTACTTTCTTTCATGATTTCCTAAGTTAGAAGTGTTTGTCTTTACTTAACCCTCTAGGATTATACTTCTGTGTCTCATGGGCTTCCCATACCGAGTATCATGGGGTGTGTCAGTATTCTTTATGATTTAGTTTGATTCCATGGTGAAGCACACCCACCCCAACCCCCCCCCCCACAGCAACTTCTGCCCTTCCATTGCAAAATACATACACACACACATGCGTGGAAACTTTGGCCCCTTCTACCAAAACACTCATTGGATTTCTCATCAACCAAACTCCTTAACATACTTCCCAAACTTCTTTAGCAGCATGTTCTTCAAACTTTACAACCTTTTGGGTCCCATTGTTCATTTCTCTGTATGTTCTCTGGTGTCCTGTTTTATTTTCATTATGCATTCATTGAGCAAAGGCTGTAGGGAAACGGTTACCCACAAATGCATGTGTTACAGTAGAATTTGCAGGTGGCTGATGTAATTGAGGGCACAGCTGCCCCCAGTGCTGGTTTTCCTAGTTACACTGGTCATATTAGTGGATAGGACAGCATAGCATAGGGCAAAGCAAAGTTGTGTTTGAATCTGACCACACAAGTCTTGCCTCTATGCCTGTTTCTTCATCTGTAAAATGTGGTAATAATGTTGACCTCTCAAGATTTTGATTCTAACCATATAGGATGGACATCAGAGGTGGCTAATCCTCGGTAGGCACTCATAAATGCTATTAGTTTTTTCTCCTACCTCTCTTAACCAGACATGTCAGACATCTTCCATCCCAAGTTAGTATTGAAGCTATTCCCTAGAAAAGCCTTGGGGAATAGTTTCTGGTTGAAAAGTTCTTAGTGTAACTTGACAGTAGCTATAGATACAATATGTCATTTGCTCTCCCTTGGCCATGTCCACACCTTAATGCACAACAGTCCCCAAAGAAGGCCTGGCTGAAGCATAAGCAATCTTGAGATTTAGGGAGTTCTACATCATGGGGGAAATCCCAAGCCCAGGGTTGGTCCAAGGACTCTTAAAGTGAGGACTCATTAAGTCCAGTGCTACTGCTAAGAATCTAAGGTTTATTTGTGGTTATTTGGAAGTTCTTACTGCTTCTCAGTTTATATTGTTGAGAAAGCCACCTTGAGCTTTACATTAAATTTAAGATTTCTGTGGGTTTTGTGGTCTCTGGTGATTCCCATAGTCCACCAGGAAGGAAGAGGAGTGACTGATGGCAAGGAGCAGGGATAGAGCATGTAGTGGTGACAGAGGGTGGCATTCCTGCTCAGTCCAGGAACCACAATGTAAAGGAATTTATATTTTAACATGTTCTACCCGAGTAATATCTTTCTACCATGGTTAATTAGCAAGACACTTGTTTTTAAAAGTCTAATACAAAAGATAGGGAAAAATAAAATACTGCTAAGAGATACTGTTAAATCCTACATTTGATGCTCAGCTTTTCAATCACTAATGTTCTCTTGAACACCTCGAAGATTAAAATGCTCAATTGTGAAGAGCAGGATTTCCCCATGTTTTAAATTGAGGAGAGATCTATATCCCTAGACTAGAACATCCATTTAAAGTCAGAATTTCTAATACCTGGGTGAGTCAGAGAATCAAAGATTACTAACAACAAAAAGTTTTGGTCTAGTCCATATAACCCTGCTTATAAATGCAGGATGTGATTTCCAGAGAGATCAAACACTTGGTTCAAAGTCATACAAGTAATTATTCTAATAGCCAGAATAAAATACCAGACTTTCCATTTTATGGTGTTGGCAGTGAATGGTGTAGGAGGGGCCATCCTCTCCGTCTCTCCCAAGTCCCTGGGGATACTCCAGGTAATCATGCAGTCAGGGTAAAACAACATGCTTGCTATGCAGACACAACGTCAAGACAAGTCCTTTCTTCCCAACCAGCCCATTCCTAAAGTTGTCCTATGAAGAAATTTTGGAGCTGACACTGCTTGCTTCACAGCCCCTGCTTTAGGTGGTCCTCTGAAAGCACCAGGTGCATATCATGTGTTCATCTGTTGAAAATGTGTTACTGTCATCTTCTGTACCCTCCATTGCGCCGCTTAAGCCCATTTTGATCATTCGTGGCTCTCTTAATCACCACCTTCATAATTTCATTTCTTCTCTCAGTTGTGGCATCTATTTAAAAATGTTAAAAATAAGCTTTTATAATCACATATATAATACATGTACATGATTCTTCTGTATTAAAAAAGAGCCTTAGATCTTTCCTTCCAGTATTTGCTTTTTTGTCATCCTACATACATTTTACAGCTTCATTTCTTCCAGGAGCTGGTTATGCATATTCCTTGAGAATCCAGATGAATTCATAGCTGGTTTGAATGGATCCTTGAGATACTTTCCAAGCCTAGAGAAACTGACCAGATTTGCACAGATGTTAAGAATCATCTTTGCCTAAAAACAAGTATTACTATGAAGAATATTTGTACCAATTGGTTTGAATGGATGATCCAAAGATTTTTAAATCCTACATTTTCACAAAATAGTCTTGTGTTTGGTATAGTATTTAAGACAGAAATATCATCAACCAGTAAAAAGTTTTAAACAGAACATTTATTATTATTTGCAAAAGTCTGTCACAGATTTAAAGAAAGATGATATTTGTGGAGATTTGAAGGAGTAGAAAGTCTCAGGTTGGAAAAAGATAACATACTTGATCTGTCCCCAACCCTTACAGTGTGTGGCAGCCCTTGACCTGTGGATACACATCGTTTTTATTTACAGATTCTCTATAGTCTGTGTACTCAAATCACTTTTAAAATATGGAGCAGCAAAATAAACCTAAAATAACACAAGGCAAAGACCGACTTACTATTAATGTTCCAGTACCTAAGACATACGTTACCCTGATATAAGCAGATATGAAAAAAACATACTTGTAGCAAAAATTCCCAACAAACCTGAATATCTGTCACTAGATAGGTATGCATACCAGATGCTTATGGTTTTTCTTTGGGTTGTGACTATGAATTTTTTTTTTTGCCTGTATTTCTCGTCTCCTAAACTTACTTTCACTAATACTCCTTAATTTTAAGAACTATTTTACTTGAAAAAAATTTAAAACTCTTTTATAGGTATGTTGCAAATATAAAAACAAGGAAAACCCACATGTTCTTTACCTACAATATTTTATCTCATTTACTGTCTCAATTGTTTGGGAAATGAGAAATATAAGCAAAAAAATGCAGTTACCGCAACCGAAAGAAAAACCATAAACCTCTAGCATGTGTATATATCTGTTGATAGATTTTCAGGGTATTTTGGGAATTCCCACTACAAGTGTTTGTTTGTTTATTTGTATCTCTTTAAATCAGTAGGAGTTATTTCTGAAGTGCTGGGATGTTAATATTAAGTTGGCCTTTGCCTTGTTACATCTGTCATTTTCTAGCACACAGACTCCATAATTATTTTTAAGTGGGTAAAATCAACTTTATATATACACAGAGAATCTTCCATGAATTATTTCCATTAAGAATTATAGATTTAGGAAAGGATTGAAATGAGAGCACCTGTCAATTTGCTACTTTTGCTAGTTCAAAGAATTATGAATTTAATGGAGGGCCGTAAGTACAATAAAATCCCACCAAATGTTGATTTTACATAGTGATGTCCATGAAAATTTGGGTCCTTACAACTAGATGGTTAAATAAATAAGTTTGACTGTTCCATGCTCACATAGTCTCAATTTTAGTGTTTAAAAAACTACAGAATAGAGCTGTTTGTTCCTGGTGGACTGTGGCATAACATTGAATGCTCTCTTTTAAGCATTGTATAAACTTCAAATTAAGAAACATTTGCAATTTTAAAGTGATCCAATTAGGTATAAATAAAGAAAATTCATGATATTTTAATGATAGGATGCTGTGTATTATCCTCGGTACACAGAGAGAGGGAGGCTGAGAAAAAGCTGCATAATCCATTTATGAAACTAATTTATTAGTAGGATTTTTTTTTCCCTCATGGCTCCATAAACTTCATAGTTGGTGAAGATGCTTGAGGCCATCCAGTTCATTCACCGTACAACTGTATTGGAGGGAAATTACTTGTTCTATTTTTAAAAAGCTCTAGTTGGTCAGAGAAAAAAGTTCCTTCTTACATCAAAATTCCCAAAGCACCTTACCTGTCCCCTCTTGTTAGGCTTTATCATATTTTATTATGGCTACAAATATGAGCCATATTCCGTGATATGGCATGGAAGTCCTTGGTGAGAAAGGACTGGAGTCTCCCACCTCGATCAGTCTTCACAGACGATAGGTAATAACTATTTTGTAAGACTTGATTCTGCCAGATTTTTGTATCTCCTTTTGCCAATGGGCTATTGGATGGTTCCTTTCCTCCTTTCTATCCTTCTTCATCCCATTTTCTCATATCAGCACTAAAGCCTTTCAAAAAACCAGATGTGTCCATGCCACCTTTCTGTTCAGCTTACTTAAGAGAGTTCACACTTCTCTCTGATGTCCTCTCGCTAGGAAGTCAGCTGTTGTTTGTGGGCCTGGAAGCACAGCAGACCATTGGTCCCTGTGTTTCAAATAGGACCATCTTGGTTGCCGGTCAGCCTTACCTGGCTCCTGAGCAGGTCTGTAAGCTTCCATTTCCCCGTAGGTAACAGCAGTCTAATGTGGCCATATGGGCTTGTTGTGAGAATTAATGAAATTGTATACAAAAACACTTTGTAGTGTAGCTGACATAAATAATTTTAGTCATAGTGCTGGTGAGAAATGGATACTCTTCTGTGATCTTTTTGCTTTTAAAAAATTTTTTTAACTTGATCTATTTCTTTTTAGAATATGATCTAAATTTATCCCTGGTTAAAAGTAAAAGGCATGATGTTTCACTATTTGTTACTTTATCAAAGCTTATATTGTCCACTAAGTTAATATTGACCAATCCCTTAATAAGAACTGTACAGTTTTAGATATTTGCAGTCAAAATTAAGTGATGTATTTTGGTCAGATTGCCACACAGTTGATAAAGTAAATAAAAGTTTCACTGTGAATATGGTACTAGGAGAAATAAGGTACAAGCCATTCTGTATCAGTCTTTGGCCCAAAATCTTCAAACAAATCATTTCCCAAATCATTGCCAGTAACTTTGATTTACTATCTATTTCTTTTGCTAATGTGATAATGTTTGTCCTTTGTTATTTTAAGTCCATTATGCTTTTTGCTTATGATCATACATATACAATTATGCAAATACCGATTAATTTTACCTGAGAATAATTGCTATATATTATAAATAGTCATCCCTAGTGACCCCTGTTTACATCCCTGTGTAAGGAGTAATTAATTTAAAATGAACACTGGGAGTGTCTGTGTGCAGGGAAGAACTGGGGGAACATTTACTGGGGGGAAGTGGAGAGGTCCTTTGTAATTCCTTAGCAACTTTCATTCCTGTGCCTTACTTAATTAGACTTTGCATGACTTTGTAAATTATAGTAAGGAAATGATCATTTTCACCTCAGTCACCTGGTGCTGGACTGGAGCAGACACTGTAGGAGATAAACAGCTGTGGCAAAGCCACACCCATTGTTACTAGTTTCAACTTGTATAGTTCAGACCTGCTGCCATGCAATACAAACCTTACACAGGGGCCGCGTGCAGAATAGAACCAAGTGGTAGGAGGTGAGCCAGGAATTCTTACACTGAGTGAGGCTTTGGAAAGGGTGGAGGTGGGAGGGGGTATAGACTAGAGCAAGAAGGACTCTCAGTGACACAAAGAGCATAGCAATACAGAGAAAGTGAAAGAACCTAGAGGAATAGAGACGAAAGGGAGCAGGCCAACAGTCCTACAGACTTAGGCAAATAGCAGTTGTTTAGGCAAGAAAGCTAACAGAGCTGCACGTTCCTAAATGGCAGATTATTCAAAAGTAACAAGACTTTTTGTCTTCAAGGAACCCCATCCATGACTTTCCACAAGGATTTTCATGGACAGTAAAAAATAGCAGATGCCCAGGTTTTCCATGTATTTTTCGCAGATACTTATAACTCTTTCCATTTCTTTTTATTGGAGTATAGCTTATATACAACATTGGTCAGGGGTAAAACCTAGTGATTCAACAGTTACATACATTACGAAATGCTCACTATGATAAATATAGTTACCAATGGTCACAATGCAAAGTCACTACAATATTATTGGCTATATTCCCTGGGCTGTACTTTTCATCCTTGTGAGTGATTTATTTCATAATTGCAAGTTTGTACCTCTTTGACCCCTTGACTTATTTCACCCATCGCTCCATCCCACTCCCCAACGGCAATCACCAGTTCTTTTCCATGCCTATGAGTCTATTTCTGTTTTGTTTGTTACTTTGTTTTTAGATTTCGCATATAGGTGAAATCCTATGGGAATTGTCTTTCTCTGTCTTCTTTCACTTAGCATAATATTGTCTAGGTCTATCCATGTTCTGGTAAATAGCAATACTTAATCTCTTTTATGGTTGAGTAATATCCCATTGTATAGATGTACCAAATCTTCTTTATCCATTCACCTATCAATGGGCACTTAGGTTGCTTCTATATTTTAGCTATTGTAATAATACCGCAATAATCATAGGGGTGATATATCTTTTCAAATCAGTGACTTTGTTTTCTTCAGTAAATTTGCAGAATAATTTACTGCGTTGTATGGTATTTCAATTTTTAATTTATTGAGGGACCTCCATACTGTTTTCCATAGCTGCTGCCCCAGTTTACCTTCCCACCAACAGTGGAGGAGGGTTCTCTGTTCTCCACATCCTCATCAACTCTTGTTGTTCCTTGTCTTTCTGATACTAGACCGTCTGACTGGTGTGAGGTGACATCTCATTGTGGTTTTGATTTGCATTTCCCTGATGATTAGTGATGAGGAGCATCTTTTCATGTATCTGTTGGCCATCTGTATGTCTTTGAAAAAATGTCTATTCAGGTCCTCTGCCCGTTTTCTAATGTGTTTTAGTTCATATTCCTTTGAAATGTGACTCATTTAATACACATATATGTACAGTGATAGCAATACTTCTGGTGCCTAAACAGTGCCTGGTATATAGTAATCTCTTACTATTCATTGAAAGAAAAAAAAGAATGAGTTACAGTATTTGCTGGTTAGTGCATGAGGCAAAATTAATCAGTTTAGTTGAAGGGGTATAATTACTGTTCAAACTTGTTTACATTTAAGCAAGGAGAAAGGTATTAAATTACATTTAAAAAAGTACAAAACTCTTGATGATTACAAGAATAAAATAATATATCTTTGACTTTGCTGTGGGCTTTAGCCCTTAGGTTTAAATCAATATATATCTTATCTTGGATTTTGTAGAACTTAAAAGTCATCAAGCCATCTGTCTTGAAGAGCTGCCACTTGTGTAGGTTTAACTTATCAGGTAACACTTGTTAAAGGCATCTCTTTCCTTAAACTGCTTCATTTGGGGTTATGTTCCCTTTGAGTTTTATGAATAATTCTATTTTGCTTTATTTTTTTCCTGACTCTGTTAGTATTGTGCCTCCATCTCTTTGGCTTGCTCTTTTTTCCTGCTGCCTAGTAAGACTTTTCCCTAGAATTCTTTCCTTAACCCCATTTGCTTCATACTAAAGGGCCTTATTTATTGGGATCCCATGGACTCCACATCTGCTCCTCTCGAGTCTCAAACTCTCTTCTGAGCCCCAGACCTGCGGCCAACTGTTTATATGATGTGTTAATTGGGGTGACTTCTAAGCATCTAAAACATTCTCAAATTAAATCTAGTGTTTTTCCTTTGTCAAGCCTGACTTTTTTTTCTTGTTCCTCTTGTTTTAGCTAAAGGAGCTACGTTTTAAAATGTGGCCATTCAATCAAGAAAATTGAAAGGCTGTCTTTCCCACGTTCCTCTTCAGTTAATCTCGAAATCCTGTGAATTCACTTCCTGTTACAACTCCTGACTGTCGTGGCCACTCCTTTACTCTCCGGCCCATAGTTTTTGTCTGGATCATTGTGGTAACTTCCTAACTTGTTGCCTGCTCCTCTCCCAACTTCTCCCTATATTCCATCATCTCTGCCAGTCTAGCTCGTCAAAATGCAAATCAGGTATTATATATTACCAGTAAAATCCCGTCTAAGGAAAAACTAAGTTCTTAGCATGGCATCAAGTCATTTCAATAAGCCCGTGACCACCTCTCTCAACTCCTAGGCTCCTTTTTCTTCACCTTCCATTTTTTGTTCTGCCATAATTAATATTTATTATCCTTCAGATGCACAGTTGCTGTTTTATTTACCTGTTGCCTCTCATGCTATTTAACCTTTCTCTGGACTTCCTTTCCTTTTTCTTTAGCCCAACAAATTTAGCTTATTTTTTGAAACCTTTCTAATGTTCCCGATAACTAAAACACTGTTCCATGTTACTATTACACTTTGTGCATATTATTATTGAACATACTATTCTTTTTCCAGTTTGTGTCTCTCCAGATGTGAGTACCAGGAGGACAAACAGCATGTCTCATTCATGCTCTTATCTGCGTGACTAGCATGTAGACATAAAATAGGTGTTTGAAAGTAGATACATAAATGACTATGCTCACAGTTTTATCTTAATGATTATCTAATTTATCCACCCCAAATTTCTTCTCAGCCTTCTGGACTGTTGCCATATATCATATCAGCTTGTCTGAAATAGACATTCCATGCCTTCATGAACATTCTATCATGTCTCAGTGGGCATCTATTATCTTCTTGGCTGGGTTAATCTTTCTCAGGAATTTGTTTTCTAGTGTTACACAAAGACTCTCTATAAATTTAAATCATCCTCAACAGATGTACATCCAAATCTGGGGATCAGAAGAGAACATGCTATCCTTACTAAGCACAAAGACTATTTTTCAAGCCATGCTATGTTTCTTGAAAAGCAATTAACATATTGCATTTATTCTGGTGAGACACAAACTGTTTCTTTCCCATCTCAATTTGCCTATTTAAAAATAGACAGAAAAGGATAGATGAGTTTATACTCAAGGTGTATGCATTTCCCTTGAGGCCAATGAACCAATTTCCTTTTCATATTTTCTGAATATTGATACAATTATTCTTTCATCAGACATGAAATTTGAGTGTATAACTAGTTTGTGGAAATCACCTAGTAATTTATTAGGTTGATAACAGCAATTAGCTCATAATTGCTTCTGAGAAATATAAATTGACTTTCTGTTTTAAATAGATAATTCAACATTCCAAACCACAGACATTGAGTGTAACTAATTTCTGAGATAAGAAGTTTGTTCCTTGTACTATAAATTTTTTAAAACAAAACAAACAAAAAAACCCCTCAACCATTGACAGTCTAGTAACTATTTATTCAGTTGCTGGATTATTGGGTTCATCTTTATTTCATTTTTTTTCTCCCCTGGCTGCTTACCTTTTAACTATTTAAGGGTGTAACAAGCATAGGATTTTAGGCAGAAATATAACATGTTAGTACACTCATGGTTTTTCCAACTCTTTCAAAATGTAAAAGTCATTCTTGGCATGTAGACCATGCAAAATTAGATAGTAGACCTATTTTGGCCCATGGGCCATTGTTTACTGACCCTGGTTTAATCAAACTTTCCTAGAACACTTTCAAATACTTAGGGAATTTTTATTCTATGACACTGCTGCTTTCAGTAACATTATCCTCTTCACATACACATGATCTTTACTTATGCGGACACGTAAATGTCTATTAGTTTCACTTACTGTAGGGAGATTAACAATAGTTCCTTTTTTAGATCTAGCATGATCAAGGATTTCAAAGAGCAGATTACCAACCAGAGATCTGGCTGCCTCCTTGAGTCTGCCCCACAATGAACATTAGTCGTCATGAAGGTTATGTGCCCACCCCAATAATTTTGAATCTTAAGCTCATTGAGCCACGTCAAATCCGAGTACAGACCACAGTGTGCATACTTAAATGAAGGGCCACCCACATGTATTGATCTGCAAATATTAGGTTCACTGTAGTGCTCTATTATACACCAGAAATCTTTTGATAAAAGGTAGAAAAAGGACATTTTTTATGAACCCTAAATCTCCTAATCAGAAAATATTTATCAACTACTTACGTGGGAAGCAGTCAGCTGGATGCAGTAGAGGATATCTAAGTGTAAGGAAAGCATCCTCATGGGTGAACTGCCACCCCCTGCCCCCCTGAAGTGTGTGGTAATGTCAGACAAGAGCCAAGTAACAGGAATTCAGTGACGGTGTAAGAGAGTGAGCCTAGTACACAGAGTTGAAGATACTCTTCGCTGAGGAAGGTCAACTTGGGCTTCGGAGAAGCAGCAGGAAGGAAGGTGCGGAAGGAGTCAAGAGAAAAGAATTAACACCATAGTAACACGAAGCCTACTGGGGGTGGAGTGAGGCAGTAGAGACCACTTGGCTGGACCCAGGGAGTCGTGAGGTGGGTCCTGGGAGATGCAGTTTGGGAGGCAGAGCCTGCTGTCAAGTTGCCAAGAACCTTGAAGGCCTGGGAACTTAAACATGAAGTGAATGGGTGTGAGCTTATGTTTCTTTAGGCTGTACTTGCAGAAAAGGTCATCCCAATTCTAAGGGATGGATGAAAAATGCAACCCATTGCTTAGTTGCATTGGGAATCTTGACATACCCTACAAGAGGAATGCTAGAAGTAGAACTGGATAACCACCAGGTAAGAATGCAGCATCTGTAAATTGTCAGGTGGTTGGTGATGATGGGAGTTGGGGGCACATTGATGGTTTGGGGCCAGCAGGGTAGTATGATTCAGCAGAATTTTAAGAATGGTTTGTTAGGGAAAAATAAGTTGTACAAGAAGGGAGGTCAGTTTAGAATCTTAATAGTGGAGTAAATGGGAGGTGATAATGGCGTGAGTAAAGGGTTGAAGGGTGGAATATAAAATACTACATAAAGAGTTATTTCAGATGACTTCATTGTTAATATCCTGTGTGTCATATATTATTCTTTACATTCATTACTTAATTTTCTCAGCAGCCCTGTGATTTAGATACTGAAACCGCTATTATTCCTACTTTTCAAATGAGGAAACTGAGAAACTCATCATCTGAGTAACCTCATCAGCTACAAGTTATAGCCGGAAGGAGTTTGAGCCAGGATTCTCATCCAGGTCCTTTAACTCTGTACTATTTTACACTTGCTCATAGATTTTATTGCAGCTTAATCTTTCAATAGAAGTACCTGAGAGAATGAGGCAGCAAGCACACGGGCTTTGGGGTCAGAAAGACTCTTTGAGTTTTCCACTGTGTGGGCTTCAGCAAGCCACCCCCCGTGTGAGAAAAACTCCCTTCATTGGTAAAGTGAGGGGGTTTCCTTAGTTCTAATTTCTTGTTAGTGCACTAGGAGAATGAAGTGAGATCATGTCATTTCCTTCTGATTAAACATGCATAGACGAGGGTATCAGGTTTTGGAGGAAGATGAAACATTGGTTCTTATGCATTTTGTACCTGAGGCCGTGATTGGCCGTCCAGCTGGCAATGTCCTATGTGCAGCCGTAGCTAAGAGCTTGCACCTCAAGAAGGTCAGGACGACTCACGGGACTGGAGTTCTTTATCATAAGCAGGTGATGGCTAAGGCATGGGAGTCGTGGGGCTGCCCAAGGAAGAAGGTATTGGGAGAGCTTCTGAAGACAAGGAGCAGGATCTTCAGGTACACCAGCCACGGGGAGGGTGATGGAAGGAGCCGTCAGAGGGGAACAAGAAGGGCCATGGTAAAGGAGGAGTTGTTAAGCATAGATGAGTCTTAACTTAAGGAGTGGATAGTAAATTGTGTTAAGTACCACCCAGAGGTCAAAGAAGATGAAGACTGAATGAAAAAGATGGTAAATGTATTGAGTTCAAAGAGAATGAGGAGATAATAGGACTGTATTTTTAGCAAAAGACTTAAATCAGTTTTCATTTTTTGACCCTGTAAAGACTTGATTTGATTAAATGCATGTTGGACACTTGCTTTCTAATCAACCCGTAATGTAAAGCTGAGGATGATTACCTTTGCCCTGCTGTGCTGTGATTAGTTGTTGCCTAGCATCCTTGTCATAACTTCAAGCTGTACTCATGAAATATCCCCAGCCACTCAACCCATTCGCAGACAATGGACTTAGGGAAAAACCAGCTTCCACTAGATCACACCATGCATAGGAGCATCCCAGAGCTGGGCTTCGTTCACCCAATTATTTTAGCCATTACTTTTGGTAAATAACTGTCTTTCTAAAAATTAGTTTCTCCTCTCCATTGGAATTAATGTGGGCTTACATAGATTTATATTAAAAAGTTAAATGTCTAAGAATAAAAAATGCTTTATAATTACCAAGTCATTATCATTGTCATTTCCTTCTGATTAAACAACTGTTTAATTGCAAATAACATCTTAAGACGATAAATGGCATAATGTTTATTTGTAAGTGTATGCCTGAGAAGAAAGAGTAAGAAATCAGAAACTATGCAGTTTGGAAATTAAGTCAAATCTAAAATGGAAGTCAAAGTTTTTTATAGCTTAATAAAAAATAGGTGGTTAAAACTCAATATCGTTAATATTTTCCATTTCACATGTTACCCCACTTAGGCCAAGAGAAACTTTTCCTGTAAAGACAGAAATATTCTCACTGGGAGACCTTGGCACAGAATGAAAAAGATGAAAATGTATTTGTGTTAATTATTGATACACTACAGGGAGAATAAGTATTTAAAACTGAACAAATAACATACTTTTGATTTTGACACCTCGGTTAATTTATTAAAATGATCTTGATTTATGCTTTTGTCTTAGACTTCAGTCTTTAGTTTTTAATGCAGAGAGAGGTAGAATTATGAGCATGTCTAATTGTCAGTTGATGTCTACCAAGGGGGAGGGTCTAGGGAGGGTGGGGGGAGGAACAAGGGAATTAAGGAGCACAATAATTTGCTATCACAGTATAGTTTGGTCACAGGGATGGTAGTACAGCATGAAGAATACGGTCAGTGACTGTGTAACATCTAACTACATTGATGGACAGTGACGGCACTGGAGGGGGTGAGGGCTTGGGCTTTATAATATGGGTGAATGTTGAACCACTGTGTTGTGTATTTGAAACCATCGTAAGATTGTATTCAATGGTACTTTAATAAAATAAAAAAAACCCAGAAACTTACCTAGTTCTACCCCAAGACAGGGACAATTACATAATTTAAATATGCAAAGATAAATGGGGTAGGACACGGTGTTGATAAAGCTTCAACAGAAAGGAAGTGAAGATGTGTCTATTTTTGCTTATTCCTGGGAAAACCTCAGAATAATTGGAGGAGAATTCCCTCACTTGTTAAATCATTATGTCATTTAGGGTTTTCTGGTTTCCATTGTTTTAAGTACTCCATATCAGAATGACATATTTCTTTAGAAGAATGAGTTTGACTAAAGTTACCTTCCTCTTTGAGATTTCTTCTTTTTTGTAGATCCTTAAAAGCCGAAAATGAATGCCTGCATTAGGGCATGCTGACATTTATTCATTCTTTCATTTTTTTGATTCAAAATAGTTTTGTTGGACAGCAGGTGTTGAGAGTCTGGTGTTTATGAGAGAAAACAGCACAATTTATTATCTTTGTTAGTTTCTACCTTGAACTATGAAGGCAGTAAAAAGCCAGAACACATTTATCTTACAGCATTGTCACAACAAAGAAAACCAGATTACTTCCTCATACCACTAACATTTGCTTTTTCTTTGTTTATAAGCTTAGGTTTGGGAAAACAAATTAAGTCATTCTGTACTTTTATTTTCAAATTGTTTTATTATCATTGTCATTTTTGGCATTTTGAAAATGTTATATACATTTGAGATGATTAAGTAGTTTTCTAAAGGCCTTACCTAATATTGATGCCAGAAAACCTACAGATAATTTTTTCTCCCAGTTTAAACAAGTGGTTTCTTGGTTACTAAAGAAAAAAAGCTTCACTTTCCTCAACTGTGGATTAAGACTCTTGGGGACTAATCTGTGGGTATCAAAGCACTCCATTAGTGTCATGCGTATGCTAGAGCTTTTCTACTGATGGCATTATTAAACATATTACTTTTATGCTCCAGATCGCACTAGGAATGCCCATCTTGCTCAGATAATGCTTTGAGTGCCATTAGACAGAAATTTCAGCTTTAAGATGGCTAATTCCTAGCCAAAGAAAGACTGAAATACATTTGTGTTTTCTTTCTTGGTAGAAAACATGTATTATAATACCCGCTGACCAATATGAAATAGGAGAGAAGTTAAAAGTGGATAATGTGGCATTTTAGAACTTTCATTCCTCATTGTAGTTCACTATTTCCCATACCTTCTTAGACTATGAAGGAATCATATACTATTGCTACTTTACTCTCTGAGATGAAGAAAGGGTTGTCCCATGAATTTCCTCATAGTGAGATTAGCATCACGCATGAAGAAAAAAAAATTTTGTGTAGTGGTTAGATAACAGATTTCGGAGCTAGAGGGCATGCGTCCGATTCCAGCTAATCCCTTTGCCTGGAATGTGAGACTGGACAGTTACTAATCTCTCTGAGCATATTTCTTTCTATATCTAGTTAACATCTAGATGTGTTTTCTTGTATGTTTTGCTATAAATTTAGTTTTCAAAATTGGATATTCCCTGTATATATGAAGGCAATTGAATTTGCCTATTAATACAAGTGCCTTCATGGGGAAAAAAAAAATTTAATAATTTTTGGCTGATTCCCATTTTTTTCCAAAGAGTTACAACATCTGTAATCAGAAATAGTTTTCTCTTTTCCTTTCTGATTTTAATTACATTCCATTCTTTCTCTTTTCCAATTGTGTTTTCTAGATCATTCAGGAAAAGACTATCTTTTTTTATGAATTAAAAAATAGTTTTGTCCCAACATTAGGCATATTGTTTTTATTACTTTCCATTGAGCTTGACAGGGTCTTAGCATCAGTGTATTTTAAATAAAAAAGTATAGTGCGCAGATTCACACACATGAGCACGCAATTTATCACCAGTACCTTCCTAGCTTCCGAATTCAGTGGACATTTTCAGTCTTGATCTTATTTGCCCTCTTTGTGAAATTCCCTGCTATTTTCCCTTGTCAACTATGGCCATAACTCCTGGGTCTAGTTGGATTCTCAGACCATTCTTTATTTCATTATTTGTGGGCTCTTTCTGAGGGTTTTCCAGTGTTGTGTCTTGGGCTCACTACCTTCTCATTCTGTTATTTCCCTTTAGGATAGATAGCATATGGTTCCCACTCCTGCCTTTATTCTGATGATCCTAAATCTTTACAATTGGGCCATTTTCATACAGTTACAATCAACTTTGCATCAAACTTTTCCACTTAAATAAATCATAGGCACCTTAAACCTGCTCTTCTTTATCTGTTATTTGTCATGATCATTCAAGGTCAACAAATGTTTTCTTAAAAGGCAGGTAGGAAAAAAAAATTCCAAGCTTTGTGGCCATACAGTTGCTGTCCTGACTTTTCAACTTGGTCATTGTAGTATGAAAATCACTATAGTATGTAAATGAATGGGCCTGTGTTGTAATAAAACTATTTACAAAACAAGAGGCTGACACCTCTTATACAGCTTGTTGGCAGCTGCATTATTGATGTTGCCTGTGCTAGAAACTTAGGTTTTATCTTTGATCCTTTCTTCTTCATTCTCATAACGTGTATCTCCAAATTTTGCAGGCTGACATTTTAAATGTGTCCCAATATGGGCCCTTCTCTTTATCTGCACAAACACAATTCTGTACTCTCCCCATGTTTCCTCTAGGCTCTGAAGGCTTGGTAATTGCTCCCTTGCCTTCTGCCTCCAGTCCTGCCAAAGCTAACTTTGCTAACTGCCAAGGGAAACTTTCTAAAACCCAACCAGGGTTATGCTCCTTCTGTGTTTTAAACTCTTGATATGGTACGACTTCCGGGAAGATGGCGGTGTGAGCAGGGCAGCAGAAATCTCCTCCCAACACTATATTTATCTACGAAAACACAGAAAATACATCTACTCCTAAAAGAGAGACGAGAATACACAGGAAAGTGCACAGCGTGCAGCTACACCTGAGAGGACTCGGCACCCCAAGAGGCGGGTAAGATCCGGAGCCGGGACCCGGTGGGACCCGAGCCCTCCCCCACCCCAGCGCACCGGCGGGAGGAGAGGATTCCGAGCCGGGAGGGAGTGGAAGTGCACCCCGCGAAGTAGCCAGCCCCGGGGATCTGCGCGGGGAGCGCTGACCCACATTGCGCAGTGCAGCGGAGATTGGAGAGACAGAGGGGCAGGATCTGAGCGCGGAACGCGCCAGGGTGCTGGCAGCTGGCTCCCGGGAAGGAAAAAAAAAAAAGCGCGCGCTTTCTTCAGCGGTCTTAAAGAGACAGGAGCCCAGCGGAGGAGCCGGATCGCCCCAGCACACTCAGCCCAGCAGGCTGGGAGTCCTGGGGAGTTTCAGACGCCTTAGCTTGCAACTGAGGAAGCGTAGCCATACTTAACACTTCTCACTGAGATCAACAGCCTCCTACTTGTTCCCACCCCTGCCAGAGCGATAAAGGGCCCTGCGGAGTGGCACAGTCACAGCTGTGGAATAGTGGGGCAACAGCGCCACCTAGAGCTTCCCACAGAATCTACGTACGGTGGGCATTTTTTTGTTTTTTTTGTTTTGTTTTGTTTTTTGTTTTGTTTTTGTTTTTTCCTTTCTTCTTTTTTTCTTTTTTTTTCTCTTCTCTTTTTAAAGTCTTAAAGAGCCCAGCTGACATATGTGGCAACTATCAGTGACCAATTATACAGCCATGAAAAGACAGAGGAATATGGTTCAGACCAAAATCAACCAGACAACCCCAGAGAAGGAGTCTGAAGGGATGGAAATGCACAGCCTCCCTGAAAAAGAATTCAGAATAAAAGTCATAACCATGCTGATGGACCTACAGAGAAATGTGCAAGAGCCGAGGGAGGAAATGAGGGAACTGAGGAAAGACAATACAGAAATCAGACAAGCGATCGACGGGCTTAACAGCAGAATGGATGAGATGCGAGAGACTGTTAATGGAATAGAAAACAGAGAACAGGAGTACAGAGCAGCTGAGGCAGAGAGAGATAAAAGGATTTCTAGGAATGAAAGAATATTAAAACAACTGTGTGACCAATTCAAACGGAACAATATTCGCATTACAGGAGTACCAGAGGAAGAAGAGAGAGAAAAAGGGATAGAAAGTGTCTTTGAAGAAATAATTGCTGAAAACTTTCCCTCGCTGGGGAAGGAACTAGTCTCGCAGTCCACCGAAGCTCATAGATCTCCGAACACAAGGGACCCAAGGAAGACAACACCAAGACACATAATAATTAAGATGGCAAGGATCAAAGATAAAGACAGGGTATTAAAGGCAGCTAGAGAGAGAAAAAAGATCACCTACAAAGGAAAACCCATCAGACTATCATCAGACTTCTCAACAGAAACCTTACAGGCCAGAAGAGAATGGCATGATATATTTAACGTTATGAAACAGAAGGGCCTCGAACCAAGAATATTGTATCCAGCACGATTATCATTTAAATATGATGGAGGGATTAAACAATTTCCAGATAAACGAAAGTTAAGAGAGTTTGCCTCTCATAAACCACCACTACAGGATATCTTAAATGGACTGCTCTAGATGGAAGCACACCTCAGGCCAAAAAGATGTCACTAGAGAAAAAAAAAAATCATAGCAAAGAAAGCAGACCATCCAAATACTAATTAAAGGCAAAGAATAAAACACCTATTATAGAAAGAATGGAGGAGGAGGAATAAGAAGGGAGAGAAAGAAAGAAAGATTAGACTGTGTTTACAATAACTTAACAAGAAAGTTAAGTTAGATTGTTAGATAGTAAAGAAGCAACCCTTGAATCCTTGGTAACCATGAATCTAAAGCCAGCAATGGCAATAAGTACATACCTATCAATAATCACCCTAAATGTAAATGGACTGAATGCACCAATCAAAAGACACAGAGTAACAGAATGGATAAAAAAGCAAGACCCATTTATATGCTGCCTACAAGAAACTCACCCCAAATCCAAAGATATACACAGACTAAAAGTGAAGGGATGGAAAAAGATATTTCATGCAAACAACAAAGAGAAAAAAGCAGGTGTTGCAGTACTTGTATCAGACAAAATAGACTTCAAAATGAAGAAAGGAGCAAAAGATAAAGAAGGACACTACATAATTATAAAGGGGTCAGTCCAACAAGAAGATATTACCATTATAAATATATATGCACCCAACAAAGGAGCGCCAGCATATTTGAGACAAATACTAGCAGAGTTGAAGGAGGAAATAGACAGCAATGCATTCATCTTAGGAGACTTGAACACACCACTCACTCCAGAGGACAGATCAACCAGGCAGAAAATAAGTAAAGACACAGAGGCACTGAACAACACACTAGAACAGATGGACCTAACAGACATCTACAGAACTCTACACCCAAAAGCAACAGGATACACATTCTTCTCAAGTGCACACGGAACATTTTCCAGAATAGACCACATACTAGGCCACAAAAAGAACCTCAGTAATTTCAAAAATATTGAAATCCCACCAACCAACTTCTCAGATCACCAAGGTATAAAACTAGAAATAAATTTTAGAAAGAAATCAAAAAGGCTCAGAAATACATGGAGACTTAACAACATTCTCCTAATTAATCAATGGGTTAACGACCAAATCAAAACAGAAATCAAAGAATATATGGAGACTAATGACGATAACAACACAAAGCCACAACTTCTGTGGGACGCAGCAAAGGCAGTTCTAAGAGGAAAATATATTGCAATCCAGGCCTATTTAAAGAAGGAAGAACATTCTCAAATGAATAGTCTAAAGACACAATTACTGAAATTGGAAAAAGAAGAACAAATGAGGCCCAAAGTCACCAGAAGGAGGGACATAATAAAGATTAGAGAAGAAATAAATAAAATTGA
>JAVSCE010003878.1:0-16338 GCA_032199065.1 Smutsia gigantea
GGGGAGGGTCCCTCCGTTGAATCCGCTCAAACCGGACCCTTTCCCCTTCCAACAGACGGGCAGAAAAATCCCCCGTTTCACACCCAGGGGCGTCCCCCAGGGTTGCAGCTTGTGGCCCCTGGCACGTCTGCTTTACCACAGCTTTCCGTTCCCTTACGGGAGCGGCAAGCGGCTGCCAAACCGAAAGCGCTTTTCACAGACCCAGATACCTGACAGAACAAACAGGCGCCGGCGCACACAGAAACTTAAGGATCCTTCGCTTACCTCCAAGTGGGTCTCTGGAGAATAGGGTGGCCGCAGATCCCGGACGAGCCCCCAAATGGAAGACCCAGAAAACAGGCCCTGCTCAGCCCAGGGATGGACGGCGACCCAAATACTCACAAGAGACCGGTCTTGATGCAAACAGCAAGAGGTTTATTGATTCCACCAGCGCGCTGGGGTCAAGACTCATGACTCACGCAGGAGCAGAGTCCGACCCCGAGCAGAAATCACAGGAGGTTTTAAAGGAAAAGGGACCACAACCAGGGGGAGGCAAGGGGGAGGTCTGCTGATGATTCAATAGCAAAAATATTTCAATTAGGGTCTCACAGGGCTTTATCTTCACAATCTATCAGTTTTGGGGAGGATTACCTAGGCACGGGTTTGCAAGCTATTGTGTCATTGTGTTCAGGCCGGTTTTTATGACTCAGGCCAAGGGTCAGAGCCTACTTAAAATTTTCCTATTCTTTCCGGTGGTTTCGGGGAAACTGAAACTCAGGCCCTCTGATTTCTGAGGCTTTCTGGGGCCTGTCATGGCATTAGTTTGGTCCTTTCAATAGAACTTCATTTCTTTGGATAGTTTTAATTAGTAATTCAATTTCTTTAATAGATATAAATCTACTTAAGTTATATATTTCTCCTTGGATGAATTTGGTAATTTGTGTCTTTCAATAAAGTGGTATATTTCATATACATTGTCAAGTTTGTTGGAATAGAGTTCTTTGTAATATTCTCTTATTATCATTTTAATGGCTGTGGGATGAGTAGTGATGACTGCTGTTTAATTATTTATTATTTCTATTCTTTTAAATTTGTGCAGGGGAATTATGTGACCAGAACATAATATTTCTGAATTTCCCATGTGAGTTTGAAAAAAATGTTTCTGTTGTTAGATTTAGTATTCTATAAGTATTGATTAGATCAAGCTGATTGAAAATGCTCTCAAGTGATCTCTTTTTACTAGTGTTCTGCCTGCTTGACTTATTAATTAATGAAAGATGTTTGTGAACTCTCAAAATATAATCTTAGATTTTTCTGTATCTCCTTTTTGTTTGATCACTTTTGCCTCACCCATCTTGCCTTATTACTCTGTTGTTACATGCATACTGGTCTGCAGTTGCTAGGTTCTCCTTTAGGATTGACCCGTTTATCATATATAATGCAATTCCTTACCTCAAGAGATCTTTCTTATTCTAAAGTCTGTTTTTTCTGAAATTAATATCTCTGTTTCAGCTTTGTTTTGATTATGTTAGTAAGGTATATATTTCTCCATTTCTTTATGTTTACTTTACATCTTTATATTTAAGGTGGATTTTTTATAGACAACACAAAAGATAGGTTTTTTTTGTTTAATTCATTCTAATATTCACTGTTTTAATCACTGTTTCTAGACAATTTGCATTTTAAGTGATTATTGCTATATAATTGTATTGATATCTAGCATCTTTGTAACTATGTATTATTCATTGCATTTTCCTGTGTTTCTCCCTCCTCTTTTTTGTCATCTCTGGTTTAAATTGGGTGTTTGTACAATCCATTTTACCTCCCTTCTTAATTTATAATCTATTCAATCTTAAACATTGATTTATACTTAATTTTGAAAAGTATTTTACAATTCATATCATGAAGCCAGTTATTTGGAGTGGTAAAGAAATTCTTTTGATCCTCTTTACCACATACAACAAGGATGTTTTTAAATAGTTATTTACATTTTCTGGGCTTTGTTTCTTGTTTGTTTTGTTTCTTTGAAAGAGAATCTGGTCATATCTTTTCTGAAGAATTATTGAGTGATACAAATAAAAATGCATAATATGTCACTGACATAAAGTACTTACTGTCATATATTCACCAGAATATATAGTATATTTGAATATTGCAAGGAGGAGGGTTTTCTAGAAGTTTACATAGTAAGTACATTAACAATGAATTTCTGTTTCTAGTTAAGACGGGTTACCTTTTTTCACACAAACAAGCTACCAAAATAAAACTTTTAAAAATATCACTTTGATGACCATTGTCAGCAGACACATAGAAAACCTGCCAGAAAACAGTGTTCAAGTAAGAGATAAAGCTTCAGGATTTTTCACACAGAAGGCCATTCTAGCAGATAATGCCAACTGACAAAACATGTATTTATTTTAACACAATTGGTAAATTTATGTCCAAGAAATGAAGATATTGGAATTGCTAAGAAGAGATAAAAAACTGGCAGATGACTCTATGCATATCTTAGGAAGTTTCCTAAGAAAAATACAGCATTGGTCACCTAGAAAAAGAACAGGAACATTTACATACTATCTGAAAAGATTAAGTCACAATTGAATGAGAACAGAGCATCTTGTAATTACACTTTTTAGGGGGATTTTTACCATGTGAAAAGTAACACAAAATTAATTTTTTACATAATTAGAATTGTAAAAATGCTGTGGTAAGCCAAATATAGTAGTCCTGCTAAGTTTTATTAACTCTCAAAAATAATATCTATTTAATTAATACAGTAATTAAAAACATATTCTCTATAGATCACTATAAAATGCCAAGTTGCTTTTCTCAAATGGTATCACCATAACCATCCTTACCATCACTGTCACCATCATCATTACATTTAGACAAGCTTATATTGAAATCTAATCATAAATTATGTGGAGAAAGATGCAATTGGCATTTTATAGCAAAAAAATGATTTACTATCCACAGTTTTATATGATTTAATCTAATACAAACCATAGGTGTAAGTG
This sequence comes from Smutsia gigantea, assembly GCA_032199065.1. NCBI lineage: Eukaryota > Metazoa > Chordata > Mammalia > Pholidota > Manidae > Smutsia > Smutsia gigantea. Next base: position 2,997 of record JAVSCE010003878.1, read on the forward strand.
TTTAACTATGTTATTTAATTTTATCCTAATATTATACTGAGGTAGAGAAGGTCATTCTTATCACTCATGAGAAAACTAAGGGCTTGAAAAGCTGAAGTGATTTGGCCCAGGATACATATACAGGGAATGATGGAGGTAGGGCATATCTGACTCCAAAATCTAACTCCTAAAGGTAATAACCCTTGTACAACATATCTCCAGCTTGTTTCTTAAGGGGATTAAGTTCTTTAAAACATCAGACAGATGTTTAAACACAGAAATCAATATTAAAGTTAGCAGGGACAGGTAGATATATTCAATTTTCAGCTATTACTATTTTTTTGTGATCGTATCCTAATCTTGTTTACAAGTATGAATTATAAAATGTCTACAATATTAATTAAAAATAATGACATTTAAGAATTTCTACACTTCCTTGGGGATTGTAAGGATATCTGAAAATGAAAATGTATATGTATAACAATGATCTTAATTCTCATATAAGTCAATAAAATCAATCTTTAAAAGGCATACATACTGAAAATCTCCAAGAAAATTGAACTCCTTCTCCTTAGGGTCATAAATGAACTAAAATAATCATTAGCTATATATCTGTAATATTCATTATACCTCTGCTTAATTACTTAATATATTATTAAGATATATATATTATACAACATATTCATAATATCTCTGCTTAATATATATTACTTAAAATATTACAGTTATTACTCAAAATTGAAGAGGATGATGTAATAATACTCAAAGCAAAATTAATGGTAATACTCAATGCATGTGTCCTGAAATTTTGAATGTATTAACTTTTTTAAAAATATTGTCAGACAGAAAAACACAAGTACCATATGAATTCAGTTATGTGCAGCATCTAAAAAAAAACAAATGAGCAAACAAACAATATTGAAATAGACTCATAAACACAGAAAACATACTGGTGGTCACCTTAGGGGAAGGAGGTAGGGAATGGGTGAAATAAATGAAAGGGAAAGAAAATTAGTGAGATTGGTATCTTGATCTGGGGTGATGGTTACATGAATGTACACACATGTCAAAATCCATCAAGCTGTACACTAGAATTTGTGCAATTTTTTATGTATTCCTCAACATAAGATTATTTTTAAACAGAAAATAAGTTGCCAGAAAGATAATAGATATCAGTTGCTTTGAAAAGTTCTTTTGCTATCTAAACTATAATATCTATCAATGACACTACTGACTGTATCTCTTTTGAAGACTGCAAATGTTTTCATCAGTAAGTATTCTAAAATATACAATTTATCTAATATCCTTAACAGCAAATTTGAAATGAAAATAATTGAATTAATCATAATGGCAATTGTATTAATACTCCATAAGCATGTGAATGTCCTACATTATCCCATTGGTTCTTCAAACACTCAGAGTCTGAGTTACAAAATTTTAATAATAATTATAAAAAATATTTATAAATGATATTTATAAAATGTGGAAGCTGATTAGAGAAATTCCATTATTATAGTTAGTGTGTTTTAGTACCACTAATAGCATCGAGGTCATTTGTTGTTTTAACTCAGGGCAATGTCTTAGAAATCTTGTTGACCTCTTATGAAGTCAGTGGATCAACAATCATTTATTCAAGTTCTACTACAAATTGGATGGTAATAGATTCTATAACAGATGCAAAGTGGGGGTGGGGGGGTGGGACATACACTAATTTAGTTAAGGAAATAAAAAAGCATCTATGAGTGTCCAAGAATAATTACAAAATAAATATTACAGAATGAAATGCCTTAACAATAGAAAATAATGAGAAAATATATTGAATTGATATATCCAGAACGTTTGATTGAATGAAGCATTCCATATACTATCTCTTAAATATTAGATATGATTACCTCCACAAAGTATTTTACTGTGAAGTTTAAAAATGTTATTCTGTTATTTCATAATTTCAAAGCAGATACTATGAATTTACACATCAATTGGAATAGGATAAAGAATGAAAATTGACATTTGAATACTTACTATTTTCTCCAAACATAAAATATAATAAAAGGGATTTGTTCTACTTTCAGCACTCTGTAACACTCTCTCCTGGAGTATAAAAGCTAAAATGGAACAACAGATTTCTAGGCAAATAATAATAATAAAGAATGGAGTATGGAAATTACATGACAGGTACACAGTATAGGGAATTCAGTACATGGTCTGGTAGCTTCTGAGCAGAGTTCAGTAGAGGACTTAGTGGTTACTGGAACTAAAACATTAGAATTGATTGGTGAGAGGATATTGTATTTCATAAAGAGGACAACACAGGAAGACACAGAGTGAAGATTCTTGTGAGATAATGTATGACTGGATTTTGATCATTTAAAATGCAAAAGTGAAAAACATAAACAGATTGAACCAATGAGTTTTAGACTCAAATTAACTGAGTGAATTAAAAGTCACTGTTTGATGAAACATACATAACAAAAAAGTCATAAAACTTTCAAAATAGCCCTCACTGATATCTCCTGCACTTGAAAAAAATTATGGAAGAGCTGTTTCTGTAATTTATCATAAACACCCCAAGAGCCCACACTTCATTTTATATCTGATTATAATAATATCTGCATGTATAATTCTCCATTGGAAATAACAGATTGGTTTCAGAAAGCAAGAAATTAACAGCAAACAAAGAAAATACATTCAAATCCCTTGCCACTAAAATCAATAAACTGACCAATTTTAAAGCTGAGCTGTTTTATTATGTAGTAATGAAGTTTATTTAGATTTTTGGCAACCACATTATAGCTCAGGGATTTATCAACCACTTTGAAACAGGGACATTTACATACTTCTTGACTAACCCAATTACTCTTCAGACAGGAATATTCTTTTTGTCTTTGAATATTTAGTTTTTGAAATCTTAAGTCTCTTCACTCTGTCTTACTGCATAATTAGTTCTTTTATTTTAGTGTTTGATAGCAGAAAAAAACTGCCATAACTTTCTTTTCTTCTAGCATGCATTTTCTTTAGAAAAATTAACATCATTAAATTTCCAGATATGGTTCTATAAAATCAATTCAACTAAATTTCTATTTATTAGCAGTACAGGCAAATATTGTTGAGAGCTAGAAATCAGAAATAATGATTTTATAGTTTAAAATTAAGGGTCAACCCCTGCTCATATTATTACAAAAATATCAGATATATTTGATATCCTATTCTGTCATGATTTTGTCATAGATAATTAGGGTTTATGAGGATACAAAATCTAAAAGCATTTTCAAAGTATTATTATCAAAGACAAATTTAATCATTCATGCAGGAACATGCAACAGAGATGTATTGTGTAGTACCAAATATACAGCCAAGTATGTAGCTACTACACAGAGATCTGATTTCCATTATAGAAGTCTTTATTGACATTCCTTATCATATACCTGTAAAGATGAAAAATTATTCCAACTTGGTGAACCATGCCAATAGCCTATAATTATCCCCTTTCTCTCATTTTTCATTGTCATTGCCCTGGCTTAAACATTTAGCAACTCATAGTCTTACTGTTGTCTTGAATTTTAATTTTTATCTCTATTTTTTATCTACCATTCTACTGAATAGCCAGGCAGAGAATCTTGTGTCACCAACTAAAATGGAGTCTGGAGCCCAACCTCAGCCAATTTCGACCAAACATGATCTTACCAAGCATTCAGGAAATTGGCTGTGATCCTGACACATGTTGGGTCTTTTTGATTTCTAATAGATAATCGCATGGTTTAAAATGCACATTGCCTTCATTGTCTCAAAGAGGAAATAAAACTTACAGACATTATATGTGTAGTCCAAGGATAACTAGCAATTAAGCAAAAGATACAACATGTAAACATACAAACAGATAATGGTGGAGGCCAGAATATGATGATGGATGTTAAGTGGACTTATCATGGTGATCATTTGGCAATATGTACAAAGGTCAAATCATTATGCTGTACACTTGAAATTAATATAGTTACATTTCTGTGATACCTTAAAAAAACTTATAAAAGACAATCAACTTCAGTATCAGTCAGAAGTATAATTAAGAATAAATAGTACTTTTTCATCATCAGATGTATAAGAGAAAAAATTTTGAAAAATCTGGTTTTGGTGAACATGTGGATAAATCAGCATTCTATTCATTATGTTGTGAAAATAGAAATCAAGTACAATGTTTTAGAAGGAGAATTTGAAAATTCTCAGAAAAACAGAAAAAACACCTACATCCTTTGAGCAATTCTACTTCTGGAAGTATTTCTTATTATATATTCACAAATGTATACTATGTATATTTATGATCAATTGGAAATTGTGTAATTTTTTAAAAAGAAAATAATTTTGTATTCTGAAGCAGCTACTTATATGAGATAACACTTTCTAAAAAACTTAAAAAAAGAAACAACAGATATACAATGTGCTTCTATAAATCTGAAAATAAGTAATTATTTTTAAGACACAAAGTGAAGTTAAAGCATAAGTTTCCAGTAAAAGAAACTTTCTGTTTTTATCCTACCACAATACATGCCTCATATTGTTTGGATTTTACAAAGTATATGCATTATTTTTTACTTTGTAAATAATTGTAGAATTAAATATATCTCAATGTAATGGAAATAGACAAATGGTGAATCTTAGACTATATGATTATTATATTGCTAATTAAACCAATACACTATGTTCATATATGAGTTAAAATGAAGAACCTAGAAGAAATAACCAGTGGGATGGAATAAATAAGGAATTCATACATATATATTCTTGTATATATATATATATAGTCTTCTATGTATTTAATATATATATGCATGTATGTGTGTATACACATTCTTGAATATGTGTGTGTGTGTGTGTGTGTGTGTGTGTGTTCTTAAGGCTTGAATTTCTAAGACTTAAGAGTGGCTAGAATTTCAATGAATTGAATAATGCAGTAAGTTACACATTGGTGCCAAAAAGAATGACACTTCTTCAGATGGGTTAGCCTTTTTATACTAGTTAATAATTAAAATAATATAGCTCTCAAAAGGGTGAGGCCAATTTACATAACTATATCCATTGCCACTTCTACCAACAGCACAAAATACCTAATAAACTATAATTAACAAAATATGTATTCAAGTGTAATTACATTTAAAGTTGACCAGGAATCACAATGACTCACATTTTCAAAACTAAAATGGGGTAAAAATACAACTCTTGGATACTAAACAATCTACTGATATCCACAGTAAAGTTGTTGCCTGTAGTTAATTGATTTAAAATATTCTTGCAAAAACTCTAAATCAAAATATAATTTATCTGTAGTATCAATTAATATAAAATTTAATAGAAATAGGCAGACTTCTGGGAAGATGGGGGCATGAGCAGGGCGGTGGAAATCTCCTCCCATAACCATATATACTTATGCAAATACAACAAATACAACTATTCCTAAAAGAGAGACCAGAAGATACAAGAGAGCACATAGTCTGCAGCTACACCTGAGAGGACTCGGCACCCTGCGAGGCGGGTAAGATACGGAGCCGCGACATGGCAGGACCCAAGCACTCCCCCACCCCAGCACACTGGTGGGAGGAGAGGATTCAGAGCAGGGAGGGAGTGGAAGTACACCCCGCAAAGTAGCTAGCCCCGGTGATCTGCACCGGGAGTGCTGACACACATTGCATGGTGTACTGGAGATAGGAGAGACAGAGGGAGCGGGATCTGAGCCAGGGAATGCACCCAGGTCCTCGCAGCCATCTCCCTGGGACAAAAGAGAAGCATGTGCTTTTTTAGCGGTCTTAAAGGGAGAGGGGCCCAAAGGAGGAGGAGGTTCTCCCAGCACACTCAGCCAGCAGGCTAGGAGTCCTGGGGAATTTTGGACCCCTTGGATGGCGACTGGGAAAAAGTAGCCGCACTGAAATTTCCTACAGAGATCAACAGCCTCCCATTCATTCCCGCCCCGGCCAGAACTACAAAGGGCCCAGTGGAGTGGCACAGCCATGGCTGTGGAATAGTGGAGCAACAGCACCACCTACAGCATCCCCGCAGAATCTACTCATGGTGGGTGTTGCTTTTTTTTTTTTTTTCTTTCGTGTTTTTCTTTTTTCTTTTCTTTCTATTTTTTTCTTTTTAAAAGTCTTAAAGAGCCCAGATGACATACGTGGAACCTACCAGTGACCACTTCTAGCACCATGAAAAGACAGAGGAATATGGTACAAACAAAACTTACGCAGACCCAGACAACACCAAAGTGGGTGACTGAAGGGATGGAAATGCACAACCTTCCAGAAAAAGAATTCAGGACAAAGGTCATAACCATACTGATGGATCTACAGAGAAATATGCAAGAGCTGAGGGAGGAAGTGAGGAAAGACAATGCAGAAATGAGGCAAGTGATAGACGGGCTTAGCAGCAGACTGGATGAGATGCAAGAGACTGTTAATGGAATAGAAATCAGAAAAGGAATACAGAGAAGCTGAGGCAGAGAGAGATAAAAGGATCTCTAGGAATGAAAGAATATTAAGGTAACTGTGTGACTAATTCAAAGGGAACAATATTCGCATTATAGGAGTACCAGAGGAAGAAGAGAGAGAAAAAGGCATAGAAAGTGTCTTTGAAGAAATACTTGATGAAAACTTCCCCATGCTGGGGAAGGAAATAGTCTCACAGTCTACAGAAGCACACAGATCTTCCAACACAAAGGACCCAAGGAAGACAACACCAAGACACATAACAATTAAAATGGCAAAGATCAAAGATAAAGGCAGAGTATTAAAGGCAGCTAGAGAGAGAAAAAAGATCACCTACAAAGGAAAACCCATCAGACTATCATCAGACATCTCAACAGAAACCTTACAGGCCAGAAGAGAATAGCATGATATATTTAACGCAATGAAACAGAAGGGCCTTGAACCAAGAATATTGTATCCAGCACGATTATCATTTAAATACGAAGGAGGGATTAAACAATTTCCAGACAAGCAAAAGTTGAGAGAGTTTGCCTCTCATAAATCACCTCTACAGGATATCTTAAAGGGACTGCTCCAGAGGGAAGCACTCCTAAGGATAAAAAGATGTCACCAGAGAAAATAAAATCATAGCAAAGAAAGCAGACCATCCAAATACTAACTAAAGGCAAAGGATAAAACAACTAGTATATAAAGAATGGAGGAGGAAGAATAAGAAGGGAGAGAAATAAAGAAACATCAGACAGTGTTTACAATACTTAACAAGAAAGTTACGTTAGATTGGTAGCTAGTAAAGAAGCAACCCATGAACCTTTGGTAACCACGAATCTAAAGCCAACAATGGCAATAAGTACATACCTATTGATAATCACCCTAAACGTAAATGGACTGAATGTGCCAATCAAAAGACACAGAGTAATAGAATGGATAAAAAAGCAAGACTCATCTATATTCTGCCTACAAGAGACTCATCTCAAACCCAAAGATATACACAGACTAAAAGCGAAGGAATAGAAAAAGATATTTCATGCAAACAACAAGGAGAAAAAAGCAGGTGTTGCAGTACTTGTATCAGACAAAATAGACTTCAAAACGAAGAAAGTAGCAAGAGATAAAGAAGGACATCACATAATGATAAAGGGGTCAGTCCAATGAGAGGATATAACCATTATAAAGATATACGCACCCAACACAGGGGTACCGGCATATGTGAAACAAATACTAACAGAATTAAAGGGGGAAATAGAAAGCAATGCATTCATTTTAGGAGACTTCAACACACCACTCATTCCAAAGGACAGGTCAACAAGACAGAGAATAAGTAAAGACACAGAGGCACTGAACAACACACTAGAACAGATGGCCTAACAGACATCTACAGAACTCTGCACCCAAAAGCAGCAGGGTACACATTGTTCTCAAGTGAACATGGAATATTTTCCAGAATAGACCACATACTAGGCCACAAAAAGAACCTCAGTAAAGTCAAAAATATTGAAATTCTACCAACCAACTTCTCAGCTCATAAAGGTATAAAACTAGAAATAAATTTTAGAAAGAAATCAAAAAGGCTCCAAATACGTGGAGACTTAACAACATTCTCCTAATTAATCAATGGGTTAATGACCAAATCAAAACAGAAATCAAAGAATATATGGAGACTAATGACAACAACAACACAAAGTCACAACTTTTGTGGGACACAGCAAAGTCAGTTCTAAGAGGAAAGTATATGGCAATCCAGACCTATTTAAAGAAGGAAGAACATTCCCAAATGAATAGTCTAAAGACACAATTACTGAAATTGGAAAAAGAAGAACAAATGAGGCCCAAAGTGACCAGAATGAGGGACATAATAAAGATCAGAGAAGAAATAAATAAAATTGAGAAGAATAAAACAACAGAAAAAATCAATGAAACCAAGAGCTGGTTCTTTGAATAAATAAACAAAAATAGATAAACCCCTAGGCAGACTCATTAAGAGAAAAAGAGACTCTACACACATGAACAGAATCAGAAATGAGAAAGGAAAAATAATGACAGACCCCACAGATATACAAAGAATTATAAGAGAATATTATGAGAATCTACATGCTAACAAGCTGGAAAATCCAGAAGAAATGGACAACATCTTAGAAAAATACAACCTTCCAAGACTGACCAAACAAGGAACAGAAAAACTAAACAGACCAATCACCAGCGACGAAATCAAATTGGTAATCAAAAAACTACACAAAAACAAAACCCCGGACCAGGTGGATTCACCTCTGAATTCTACCAGACATATAGAGAAGAAATAACACCCATTCTCCTTAAAGTTTATCAAAAAATAGAACAAGAGGGAATACTTCCAAACTCATTCTATGAAGCCAGCATCACTCTAATACCAAAACCGGGCAAAGACCTCACCAACAAAGAAAATTACAGACCAGTATCCCTGATGAATGTAGATGCAAAAATACTCAACAAAATATTAGCAAACCGAATACAAGAATACATCAAAAGGATCATACACCATGATCAAGTGGGATTGATCCCAGGGATGCAAGGATGGTACATCATTTGAAAATCCATCAACATCATCCACCACATCAACAAAAAGAAGAACAAAAACCACATGATCATCTCCATAGATGCTGAAAAAGCATTTGACAAAATTCAGCATCCATTCATGATTAAAACTCTCAACAAAATGGGTATAGACGGCAAGTACCTCAACACCATAAAGGCCATATATGACAAACCTACAGCTAACATTATACTTAACAGCAATAAGCTGAAAGCTTTTCATCTAAGATTGGGAACAAGACAAGGATGCTAACTCTCTCCACTGTTATTCAACATAGTACTGGAGGTCCTACCCACGGCAATCAGACAAAACAAAGAAATAAAAGGCATCCAGATTGGTAAAGAAGAAGTCAAATTGTCACTATTTGCAGATGACATGATATTGTACATAAAAAACCCTAAAAACTCCACTCCAAAACTACTAGAACTAATATCTGAATTCAGCAAAGTTGCAGGATACAAAATTAACACACAGAAATCTGTTGCTTTCCTATACACTAACAATGAACTAACAGAAAGAGAAATCAGAAAAACAATTCCATTCACAATTGCATCAAAAAGAATAGAATTCCTAGGAATAAACCTAATGAAGGAAGTGAAAGACCTGTACTCTGAAAACTACAAGACACTCCTAAGAGAAATAAAGAGGACACTAACAAATGGAAATTCATCCTATGCTCTTGGCTAGGAAGAATAAATATTGTCAAAATGGCTATACTACCTAAAGCAATCTACAGATTCCATGCCATCCCTACCAAAATAGCAACCACTTTCTTCAATGAATTGGAACAAATAATTGTAAAATTCATATGGAACCATAAAAGACCTTGAATAGCCAAAGCAATCCTGAGATGGAGGAATAAACAGGGGGAATTATACTCCCTGACCTCAAGCTCTACTACAAAGCCACAGTAATCAAGACAATTTGGCATTGGCACAAAAGCAGACCCACAGACCATTGGAACAGAATAGAAAATCCAAACATTAACCCAAACATATATAGTCAATTAATATTTGATAAAGGAGCCTTGGATATACAATGGGGAGAAGATGGCCTCTTCAGCAGTTGGTGTTGGAAAAACTGGACAGCTACATGTAAGAGAATGAAACTGGACTACTGTCTAGCCCCATACACAAAGGTAAACTCAAGGTGGATCAAAGATCTGAATGTAAATCATGAAACCATAAAACTCTTAGAAAAAAACATAGGCAAAAAATCTCTTGGACATAAACATGAGCGACTTCTTCATGAACATATCTCCTAGGGCAACATAAGCAAAAATAAACAAGTGGGACTATATCAAGCTGCAAAGCTTCTGTACAGCAAAGGACACCATCAGTAGAACAAAAAGACATCCTACAGTATGGGAGAATATATTCATAAATGACACATCTGATAAGGGGTTGTCATCCAAAATATATAATGAACTCACGCACCTCAACAAACAAAAAGCAAATAATCCAATTAAGAAATGGGCAGAGGGACTTCTGGGACGATGGCGGTGTGAGCAGGGCGGCAGAAATCTCCTCCCAACACTATTTATCTACGAAAACACAGAAAATACATCTATTCCTAAAAGAGAGACGAGAATACACAGGAAAGCGCACAGCGTGCAGCTACACCCGAGAGGACTCGGCACCCCAAGAGGCGGGTAAGATACGGGGCCGCGACCCGGCGGGACCCGAGCCCTCCCCCACCCCAGCGCACCGGCGGGAGGAGAGGATTCAGAGCCGGGAGGGAGTGGAAGCACACCCCGTGAAGTAGCCAGCCCCGGTGATCTGCGCGGGGAGCGCTGACCCACATTGCGCAGTGCAGCGGAGATTGGAGAGACAGAGGGGCAGGATCTGAGCGGGAACGCGCCAGGGGGCTTGCAGCCGGCTCCGGGAAGGAAAAAAAAAGTGCGCGCTTTCCTCAGCGGTCTTAAAGAGACAGGAGCCCAGCGGAGGAGCCGGATCGCCCAGCACACTCAGCCCAGCAGGCTGGGAGTCCTGGGGAGTTTCAGACGCCTTAGCTGGCGACTGAGGAAGCGTAGCCATACTTAACACTTCTCACTGAGAATCAACAGCCTCCTATTCATTCCCACCCCTGCCAGAGTGATAAAGAGCCCTGCGGAGCGGCACAGTCACAGTTGTGGAATAGTGGGGCAATAGCGCCATCTAGAGCATTCCCACAGAATCTACGTCCGGGGGGCATTTTGTTTTGTTTTTGTTTTTTCTTTTTTTCTTTTTGTTTCTTTTTTTCTTTCTTTCTTTTTTTCTTTTTTTCTCTTTTTTAAAGAGCCCAGCTGACATACGTGGCAACCATCAGTGACCAAATTATACAGCCATGAAAAGACAGAGGAATATGGTTCAGACCAAAATCAACCAGACAACCCCAGAGAGGGAGTCTGAAGGGATGGAAATGCACAGCCTCCCTGAAAAAGAATTCAGAATAAAAGTCATAACCATGCTGATGGACCTACAGAGAAATGTGCAAGAGCTGAGGGAGGAAGTGAGGGAACTGAGGAAAGACAATACAGAAATCAGACAAGCGATCGACGGGCTTAACAGCAGAATGGATGAGATGCAAGAGACTGTTAATGGAATAGAAAACAGAGAACAGGAGTACAGAGCAGCTGAGGCAGAGAGAGATAAAAGGATTTCTAGGAATGAAAGAATATTAAGAGAACTGTGTGACCAATCCAAACGGAACAATATTCGCATTATAGGAGTACCAGAGGAAGAAGAGAGAGAAAAAGGGATAGAAAGTGTCTTTGAAGAAATAATTGCTGAAAACTTTCCCTCGCTGGGGAAGGAAGTAGTCTCGCAGTCCACCGAAGCTCATAGATCTCCCAACACAAGGGACCCAAGGAAGACAACACCAAGACACATAATAATTAAGATGGCAAAGATCAAAGATAAAGACAGGGTATTAAAGGCAGCTAGAGAGAGAAAAAAGATCACCTACAAAGGAAAACCCATCAGACTATCATCAGACTTCTCAACAGAAACCTTACAGGCCAGAAGAGAATGGCATGATATATTTAACGTTATGAAACAGAAGGGCCTCGAACCAAGAATATTGTATCCAGCACGATTATCATTTAAATATGATGGAGGGATTAAACAATTTCCAGACAAACGAAAGTTGAGAGAATTTGCGTCTCATAAACCACCACTACAGGATATCTTAAATGGACTGCTCTAGATGGAAGCACACCTAAGGCTAAAAGATGTCACCAGAGAAAATAAAATCATAGCAAAGAAAGCAGACCATCCAAATACTAACTAAAGGCAAAGAATAAAACACCTATTATAGAAAGAATGGAGGAGGAGGAATAGGAAGGGAGAGAAAGAAAGAAACATCAGACTGTGTTTACAATAACTTAACAAGAAAGTTAAGTTAGATTGTTAGATAGTAAAGAAGCAACCCTTGAACCCTTGGTAACCACGAATCTAAAGCCAGCAATGGCAATAAGTACATACCTATCAATAATCACCCAAATGTAAATGGACTGAATGCACCAATCAAAAGACACAGAGTAACAGAATGGATAAAAAAGCAAGACCCATCTATATGCTGCTTACAAGAGACTCACCTCAAACCCAAAGATATACACAGACTAAAAAGTGAAGGGATGGAAAAAGATATTTCATGCAAACAACAAAGAGAAAAAAGCAGGTGTTGCAGTACTTGTATCAGACAAAATAGACTTCAAAACGAAGAAAGTAGCAAAAGATAAAGGACATTACATAATGATAATGGGGTCAATCCAACAAGAAGATAAAACCATTATAAATATATATGCACCCAACACAGGAGCGCTAGCATATGTGAGACAAATACTAACAGAATTAAAGGAGGAAATAGACAGCAACGCATTCATCTTAGGAGACTTCAACACACCACTCACTCCAGAGGACAGATCAACCAGACAGAAAATAAGTAAAGACACAGAGGCACTGAACAAAACACTAGAACACATGGACCTAACAGATATCTACAGAACTTTGCAGCCAAAAGCAGCAGGATAAACATTTTTCTCAGGTGCACATGGAACATTTTCCAGAATAGACCACATACTAGGCCACAAAAAGAACCTCAGTACAGTCAAAAATATTGAAATTCTACCAAGCAACTTCTCAGATCACAAAGGTATAAAACTAGAAATAAATTTTAGGAAGAAATCAAAAAAGCTCATAAATACATGGAGACTTAACAACATTCTCCTAACTAATCAATGGGTTAACGACCAAATCAAAACAGAAATGAAAGAATATAAGGAGACGAATGATAACAACAACACAAAGCCACAACTTCTGTGGGACGCAGCAAGGGCAGTTCTAAGAGG
>JAVSCE010003879.1:0-38158 GCA_032199065.1 Smutsia gigantea
TGGGGCGTTGGGGGAGATGTCAAGATGTCACTTGGGTGGGTAGGTCATGCAGCTCTGCTTTGCCTGACCTCGCTCCCACAGGGTGCTTCAGGCCTTCCGTGTGCCCAGCGACTTCCATGCCCGCCATGCTGCCACATCCAGGACCTACGTGTACCGCCTGGCCACCGGCTGCCCCCGGCCTGACCAACTGCCCGTGTTTGAACGAAATCGATGCTGGGCCCTGCAGGCAGAGTGAGTGTGGGTGTGGTTGAGCAGGAGGAGGTTGCCAGGCCTACCTGGTTTGCCCCTTTCTCCTGACCACTCATCTGGCTCCCTGCAGCTGCTTGGATGTGGCTACCATGCAGGAGGCTGCCCAGCACCTCCTGGGGACACATGACTTCAGTGCCTTCCAGTCGTCTGGCAGCCCGGCCACTAGCTCCGTGCGCACCCTGCGCCGAGCCTCAGTGTCCCCTGACTTGGCCAGCCCCTTTGTCCTCGCCCAGGAGAGCAGGTGAGGAAGGGCAGCCTGCATGTTGGCCTCAGGCTTTGGATAGGGACAGGCTCAGGCAAAGGACAGGGGACACTGCCTTTCTCTGGGGGCCCCCGCCCCTGCCCAGGGCCTTTTGTTTGTGGATGGCTGCTAAAAAGGTTCTACTGTGGGAGCGGCAGCAAACCAGTGCCTCTGGCCCAGCCTGACTTCCAAAACCTTCCTCTTGGGCCAGCACTGAAGGAAGGCGGGTCTTCTGTACAGATAGCCTCTGACTCACATCAAAGAGTTCCTAGCCCAGGGCTGGGGTCTGTCACAGATGAGCCCACACCCCAGACCAGAACCTCAGTCCCTGCAGCCCCTCCTCCTGAGGGACCTGACCCTGTGGTCCCCAGAAGGCTCTGCTGTCCCTCCTACCAGCTTCACTGAGGGTGGGGTGGCCAGTGGGGGTCCTTGAGGTGAAAGAGGGTACCAACCAGTCTTCCCCATGTCCCCGTCTATCTCCCTTGTCTGGGCCTGTGCTGTGGGCTGGGGCTGCCACATGCCCTGGACGTAACAGACGTGTGTTCCCAGGAGGTTGCGGTTCTGGAGTCTGGAGTTTGAGAGCCAGTCCTTCCTGTACAGACAGGTGGGCTCCATCCTAGGGGCAGGGGCAGGGGCACAGGTGGGTGTGGGAGGCTGAGGCCACCATGGCAACTGCAGCTGTGGCTTGCAGGTCCGGAGGATGACAGCTGTGCTGGTGGCTGTGGGGTTGGGGGTTTTGACACCCACTCAAGTGAAGGCAATTCTGGAGAGCCAGGACCCCCTGGGAAGGCATCAGACTCGTGTGGCCCCAGCCCAGGGTCTGTTCCTCAAGTTAGTGCTCTACAGGGGACTTGGTAAGAGAAAGTGGCCTGGGAAGGCCCCTGCGTATACCCCACTGACAGATCGCCCTCCCATGGGTGGGTCCTCACTGGGTGAGGGGCTCTGGTGGCAGCACCAGTGAGCCCTTCTCTGTCATCCCAGCAGATGGGAATCCAGCTTATGCCCAGTGGGAAAGCCAGGACCCAGAAAGCAGGGAGGCCCTGCCTTGGCCTGGAGACCTCAGGCTGGAGACCAGCAGGCCATGGGCAGGTGGCCGGAAGTGAGGTGAGGGGCCTACCCGGGGCTATAGCCCCTACCCAAGTCCCACTCCTGACCTAGCCCTGTAAGCAAGTTCCCAACTGAGGGAGGCTGGAGAGGGTGGTGAGGTGCTTGAACCCTGGGACAAAGCAGGGACTCTACAGCTTAGCTGGAGACTCTGGACCTGGGGCCAGCCCAAGCACCTGCAGAGAGCCCCCTGCCCTCCATCTGTCCACAGGGCTTGCCTCCACATGGCCTCCATGCCTCACATGACCCCCAGACACCCAGCTGAGGTCAGGGCAGCCGTGACACACTAGGCCCAGTTGCCAGCTCTACAGGCCCATGTGTCTGGCAGGAACCAGCCCTGTGCCATCCAGCTGTCCGCCATCAGGCCAGAGCAGCCCTCCTGCCTCCCATCACCCTGTACTGCCTGAAGTCTCCACTTCCCTGGGCATCCCCATCTGCCCCAGGTGGGCTGCCCTGGGGTTGGACTGCAGGAGACATAGGAACACCAGGACAGGAGCACTCAAGCGGCCTTTGGTTTTACTAGAAGTAATGCCCCAGAGCTCCCACACATCTTCTGTGGGCTCAGGAGTAGAAATAAAAGGTGAAAAGGCTCCCAGGCCTGCTTGCTTCTCCAGCCACAGAGGGCCACTTGGGCAGGCAGGTGTCACTGTGGTCTTGTCCCCAAAGACCCGGCCATGGGCTCTGCAGCTGGGGATACAGATGGAAGAGCCGGAGCATAGACAATCCTGGCCTGAAGGCCAGTCCCATTGGGCTGGGGGCCAGCTGGCCTCAGCTGGGGGCCTGGGGCAGGCCCTTCTTGAGCAGCGATGTGAGGTGGCTTCCTAGCTCTTCATCCTGTGGCCAAGGCAGGGTGGGGGGGGCTGTCAGTCCACCTCCCTGACCCACCCCGCCAGTTCTGGCCTTCTGCTAGGTGCAGGATCCCTGGGACCTGCCGCCTACCTGGTAGGTCCAGGAGACCAGCAGCACCTTGGTGCCAGGGTCCTCTGAGTGGGCTGCTGCCTGAATGAGGATGGACTCCACGGTCACAGAGCCATCAGGGAGGTGCTGCACGCAGTGGTCCTTCAGGACGCTGCAGGGAGGCAGAGTAAGACCCTGCCTTGTACCCTCCCCACTAGAGCTGGAAGGGAAGGGGTGGGTGCCCACCTCTTCAGGTGGCTGTAGACACGCGAGGCCATCTCCTGCTCCTTACGTGTGTCATGCAGGTGTACACGGCAGGTGAAGCGCAGCTGGTGCTCGACCAAGCCCAGCTCTTTGAGGGCCTGCTCTGAGGACACTAGCCGGAAGTTCTGTGGGGAGGGGGCAGGTCAGGGAGTGTGGGAGCGGGCAGCCCCACAGTGGCCACACGTGCACACACTCACACTATCCTTCATGATCAGGGTGCCATGCAGGAGTCTGGGCTTTTTTGCATCAGGATGCAGTCCTGCAGAGAAGGGAGCAGGGATTCAAACTGCCAACAGGGTGGTCCACCGCTGAGCAGTCATCCACCCTGCCCTGCGTGCCCTGCCAACGTACCCTGTGCCATCTCCCGCTTCAGCAGCCCCAGCGAGATGCCCACGGGGATGCTGGGGCTTGTGGGCAGTGTCACTGTCTCACCATTTGCCGGCATGTAGCAGCTGACCCCTGGCCAGGAGGACAGAGTATCTCAAACCAGGCCTGCAAGCACAGACCCTGTGGGTGGTCCCTGCCTACACCCATCAGGCCCACCCATCCAGCTGCCTACGGAACTCCTGCTCGATCTTCTGCTTCAGGAACTCCATCTTCTTGGCCTCCCCGTGTACCAAAAGCACGTGCTCAGGCTCCGCCTGGCCCACCAGCTGCATGATGCCCTTGGCATCGGCATGGGCACTGAATGACATGTACTCCACCTGCATCTTGACCTCCAGCTGCAGCACCACAGAACACAGGGCTGTCAGCAAGGTGGCACGCTCTGAGGGCCCCCAACCCCTCCAAGAGGGACCCAAAGAGCTGTCAGGGAGAAGGTGGGGACTCACCACTTGCCGCCCCTCCATCTCTAGCTTGCGCTGTCCACTGAGGATTTTGTGGCCCACAGTGCCCTGCACGCAGTAGCCAGGCATGATGACCTTTGGGGGAGGGAGTAATGGACCTCATGGGTACCCTGAACCCCAAGTGGCCATCCACCTCCAGCCCTGGGGCTTCCTCCTGAGACATCTCCCCAACCCACCCTTTCTACCTGTCTGACCTGAACCCCCATGGAGGCCCTTTCCCATTGCTGGTGGCTCCCCCTTCCAGGCTTTCCAGTCCCTGTTGCAGACCTAGACAGGCCCAGCAATCTCAGCACAGCCAGCCCAGGACTGGGTCAGTTGCTCAGGAGGCTGGAGACCTTCCTGCCTTATAGACAGGATGACCCAACGGAGAGTCAGAGCTACCTGGGCCAGGCCCCCTCAGGAAGGGGCTGGCGTCACCAAGCCAGGAGAAGCCCCTTCGCCCAACCTCTGCAGCGCTAAAGGCCCTCCTGGGAGGTGGACCCAAGGCCAGGCCCTCACCATGTTCTTCTCATTCCCTGCCCATTTGCGGAAGATCTGCAGGGACTGGCCAGCATGGAGCATCCCTGGCGTGGCAAACACGACCTGAGGGGTGGGCACAGGGAGTTGGGGGAGCTCAGAAAGCACTTGCTGGCCGCAGGCCCAGCCCCTCCCCTGCTCTCTGCCTCATGACACTGCGCCTGCCCCAGGGCCCCCCTTCCCGCATGGGTGTGCCCTGCCCAAGGGAGACCTGCAGGCAACAGAGCAGCAGCACTCAGGTGGACGCCCAGCGCTGACCCTGGGTGGCCCGGCCTAGGGCTGCAGCAGGCACAGGATGGTGTCTCCACCCTGCTCCCAGCCAGGGCCTCACCATTGGACCCGGGTTGTCAGCAAAGGCTCGGTCAAAGGCCTTGATGTGCTTGAACTCAAACATGTTCCTCTGGACAAAGGTTTTGCGGATCTTCTGGTTGGTCCAGGTGATAAAGAGCTTGTAATAGTGGTTCGCCTTTTCCGTCAGGCCCGTGGAGAAGTAGATGGGGGCCTTCAGGTTCATGCGCTCCCTGAGGATAGCACAGGGCCTGTGGTGGAGGCTGCCTGGGCTGGCCCTGGTCACACCCATGCCCTGTGTTGACTCCAGTGGAACAACCCGTTGTCCTCCACCCCTATGGCCATGGCAGGCCGGTGCCCTTGGCCCAGCCCCCCACAAAATGTTGGGGCTGAGAGAGGGGACACAGCAAGTGTGGGGTTTTGTGGGGTCCCCCGCAGGCAATGGCACCCTGATCTCAGCTGTGCTGTACCCAACAGCTGCCAGGGCTGCCTCAACTCTTCTTCACTCAATGCCTGGCCTGGAGCCGGGTCGAGGACCTCCTGGGCTGGGTGTGGGCTGCATGGGAATGGCCTGGCTCATCTGGCACAGGCACTCTGCTCTCTACCACCCACAGACCGAGGCTCCCAGAATCCATCCCAGCTGCACCCACCAGAAGGTCTCCAGCAGGATGCAGAGCTCCTGGGCGCGTCCCAGCGCAAACACAGGGATCAGCACCTGCGGAGGAACAGCAAGGCTGGACCAGCAGGAGCCCCTAGCCGTGCTATCCACTCATCTTGGGCCCACATCTGAGCACAGTGAGTGGTGTGTGTTCACGCGTTGGCTCCGTGGCCACCTTCTCGAGCAGTGCTGGGAAGACCAGCCCTGCCGGCAGCTCTGATGGCTGGAGACTGCATGCACAAAGTCATGGCCAGGGGAGAGCCAGGGCCCTATGCAAACCACAGGCTGCCCCTGACATTCTGCCCCATAGTCCTGCTCCCAGACACAGTCTATCTAGAAGTGACCGTGGTGTATGTTCTGACCTGGAAGGACAACTCATTCCCTTCACTGGGATGAGACACAGGGGCAAATGAATCCCCCCAGAGGGGCTTTCTTCCCAAACCTTCCCTCTACACTCAGGAGGCAGAGCATCCTGTCGGCTGCCCAGGGCCTCCACTGTGGCCACATGGCCCAGTCTACCTGGGGCTCCCAAGTGGCCACCTACCTTTCCACCACGCTCGACAGTCTCATGGACCTTCTTCAGGAAGTCTCGCTCCCGGCAGCGCTTGGAGTCACGGATGGTCGTGGCGTATGTAGACTCTGTGATGAGCAAGCTGGGGCGGCATCTGTCAATCCAGGCAGCCCTAGGACAGAGGTGGGTGTAACCAAGATAGACAGTCCATATGGCGGCAATGAGCAACACCAGCCACAACCTTCTGGGACCCTCTGGCTGGTAGCCTGCCTCCTCAGCACAGGCCCAGGAAGTCATGTGTCATGGGCAGATCCCTGGCCGACAAGAAGACACACAGGGGACGCGGATGCAGGGACCACGCAGGCAGCTGGCACACCCAGGGGTCGCTGCGCTCTAGTGAGGATACCCACAGAATAAAACACATTGGCCTACTTACCCCAAATGCCGGTCTGGGGTCATGTTATAATCACCCTGGCAAACAATGTGATGGTAAGGAGAGTGCCCACTCTCCCAGCCAGGCAGTCCCTCCTGTGCCCCAAGTGCATCCACTGACCGTGTAGACCACAGACTCTGAGCCCACTTTAATCTGGAACATGGCTGCCCCCAGCACATGGCCCGCATAGTAGGCCTTGATTTCCAGCTCATCATCCACCTGCAGGGAGAGGCCTGAACTCAGCTCTGTGGACTGTGCCAGGAGGGTGGCGACAACTGAGGGGCCAGGAGGCGGCCACTGAGGAGGCAGTGGACACACGGAGATGACATGGTTCCTTCCGCTCCTTACACACGTACATTTCCAGTTCTCAACCAAAAGCAACAGAGTCAAGAGACGAGACAACAGGGCCAAGAAACGAGTCTGGAGAAGCAGACTCAGGGACTCCTGGAGTTTTCAGACATGGACTTTTAAATAGGACTGTGATTAATATATTCGCATACATTAACGAAAAGTGAGAGACAGGATTAAGAATGTTGGCCAAAAAACTATGTTTAAAAAGTACAAGTTGTCAGAGAAGACAAGTAGTGATTCTATAGCATCTCACTACGCTGATGGACAGTGACCGTAATGGGGTTGGTGGGGGGGACCTGATGAAGGGGTAGTTTAATAATCGTAATATTGCACATGTAATTGTAAATTAATGATAATAAAATATATTATAAAAAAAAAAACCTAAAAAAAATTACCTCTAAAAAAAAATAAAATAATAAAAAGTACAAGTTGTCAGAGAAGACAAGTAGTGATTCTATAGCATCTCACTACGCTGATGGACAGTGACTGTAATGGGGTTGGTGGGGGGGACCTGATGAAGGGGTAGTTTAATAACCATAATATTGCACATGTAATTGTAGATTAATGATACCAAAATAAATTATATTAAAAACCCAAAACAAAACAAAAAAAAAGTACAAGTTGTAAAACCAGAAACTACATAATAACCTAAATTAAGAATTTAATGGATGAGCTTAATTGTATATTATATGTAACCAAAAAGATAACTGATGACCTGAAACATACAGAAGGGAATGTTCTGCAAGAAACACAGGAAGACAGGAGGGTGGGGGAGCACCTCAGGCATCACCTCACGCTCAGCTGCTAAGAGCCCCACATGGAGGACAAGAGCAACCCTGGAAGAACCTGATAAAAGACATTAAGCCACAGATCCAAGAGGCCGACACTCTGAGCAGTCTAAGTGTGAAGAGGACAATGGGTAGGTCCACCCAGTGTACCTGCCAAAACCTAAGAAGGACATAATCCTACAAGCAAAGCAAAGGGTTCTCTGAGCTGGTCAGAGGAGCCAAGGAAGCATGCCAGCCTGGACGCCTGCAGCTGAGGGAGACATCCTCGGGAATGAGGGGAAACACACCCACCTGCAGACAGAGGGGTGAGACCATCCCACTGGCAGTCCACACTGGTGCTCTTCAGGCGGATGGTAAGTTATCCCAAACGAAAAGTAAAGGACATGGAGCAGACGGGAGCAAAAGGGGAGATGTGAAAGTGACATAAAGGAAACCTGCCCTCACCAGCAGTAAGAATGATGTCCATCTGGGCTACACACACTCTGGAAACAAATATATAGAAACAACTGCCTGTAGGTCTGGGGAGGAGTAAATGGACTTAAAATGTCCTGAGACCCTTGCATTGTCCAGGGAAGAGGCAAGTCCCAAGGGCCTTAGGTTTTGTTATAGCTGCATTCTGTCATCTCTACCACTGCGAGCTATAAAAGCATGTAACGACTGACCAAAAGACACGGGATTTTTAAAAATCAATTTAAAAAAGGCCATAAAGAAAAGAAAAAAAAACTCAGAACAAGCAAGACAAATAGGAAGCAAATGGTAAGAGGGTAGAGCTGAACCCAAACTTATCTCATTAAATGCAGATCCAAGTGCCCATCTGAAGGACACGTTGTCAGGCTGGATTAAAAACCCAAACTGCACGCTACTTAAAAGAGCCACATTTAAAATATGATGCAGAAAGGCTGAAAGTAAAAAGATGCAAGTCCATACACTATTCAAACACTATCCAAAGGTGGAAGAGGCAGGAATAGTGTGACTATGTCACCAGAAAAAGACTTTAACGTAAAAAGCACTATTTAAGATAAACACAAATGCTTCATATTGACAAAAAAGTTTCAGAGAATAAAATGACCCATGATGTGTAGCATGGTGACAAGTGACACCCACAGACTCTAAGGAGAAACAGGCATCCATCCTCTTTGTGATGAACTTCACCAAATCTTATGTCAGCTGCCTGTTTAAAACCCTGCACTTCCTCCAATGTGCAGTTACTGAGACAAAGCCCAGCCTCCGGGCTTGCCCATCTCACTCGTCAGCCTCCCCAGCTGGTAGCCAGCACACCCAGAGCTCAGCAGGCCTAACCCAGACCCTCATGGTTCTCTGATGGCACGAGTGTTCCTGCAGGGGGCACCAGCCTGTCCCTCTCTGGCCTCTTCAAGGTGCTCAGGTACAGAGCTGGGGTGCAGTAAAGAGAGGCTCCACATGGTCGGGGGGGGGGCTCAGCCCCAGTCCTACATGCCCCGCCCCAATGCCCAATCTGGGCTGGGACCCAATCCCCCAAAGGGTAAATGAGATGGTCTATGCAGGACCTGACCTGGACTGTCTGATGGAGGTGGACGGCCACCACCTTCTTCATACAGTCTTTGATCATCTGGGAGGTGAAGAAGTTGGCCTCGCCCTTCTTGTCCACAGCGATCTTGCGGTAGTCTTCCAGCAGAATGGGGCAGATGGCCTGGGTGGGGTGGGTCATGTAGATAGGCCCATCATAGCCCACCATCTCGCTGAAGTAGGGGAGCGCCCCACAGTGGTCCAGGTGGAAGTGGCTAGGGTGTGCAACACAGGTCAGCCGGAGCCACTGCTCCCCCACCACACCCCCACCAGCAGCCACTTTCACTCATGGAGGGCCTACAGTATGTCTCCTAGACACTGGCCAGTGAGGGGTGAGCGAAGCTGATAAACCTGCCATCCTCTGGACTCAGACTAGGCGCCCAGCACAGCAGGAAACAAAGAGGCCACACGTGGGACAGACGGCAGTGTACTGTGCCAACAAAGGAGCTGCGGGGACAGGGTCTCAGGACAGTTGCCATCTTCACTGGGTTGTCAGGAAGACCCTGCGCCATATGAACTGAGGCAGGAAGGAGGTGGGACAGCACCAGGAGGCCTGGAAGGGCATTGGGGCAGAGGGAACAGCAGTGCCATGCCCACCAGTGGGTGAAGCAGACCCACCAAGTCTAAAAAGGAACTGAGGCCACAGGAGCCTCAGAGCAGCTGATACAGGCTGCCCTAGACAGGGCTGCCTCTGGCTAGCGGATCCCCTGGCTATGTGCTGCTCTGGTCGTTTAGGCCTGTGGTGGGGTCAGGGTCGCAAGGGCTGGATCCCAGAAACTTGGGTGGAGTGGAAGGGAGGGAGGAGCCCATTCAGCTGGGCTTGGGGGTGGGGGGTTGGCCTTCACCAGGGGAGCTAGACCATAAGACTGGAGGTCGGGGGCAGGGCGGATGAGGGCAAACGGGAAGGCCTGAGGACCAAGGACCAGCAGGGAGGGTATGGTCACTGCTGCCAAACGCTGCTGAGAGGCTGAGTGAGGATGCCTGAGAAGCAGCGCTGGGCTCTGGCAAGTGAAATGCGCCATCTCTGCATTGGTGGGCCAGGTCCCTACATGGGCCTGCTGCCCTAGCAAGGCCTTATCTTCCTGGGGCACCCGAGGCTCTCATCCACAACACTCAGGGGCACAGGCCACAGACACAGACAGCAGAGAGTGCCCTCCACCGCCGTCAACACTTGGCTGACTACAGCCTGCAGCCTGCCAAGGAGCAACCATGAACATCTGCAACCTCACACAAAGATGTCTCCTGACCTGCATCCTCTGGTGGAGAGGGCTGGCCCTGGCAGGGAGCCACACAGGACCCAGGACAGACCCCTGGCCAGTGACATGCCACAGCCCCTGAGTGGCTCTTCTGGGCTCCTAAGGGTCTGGATGTGGAAGCTGGCACCTCACAGCACTATCATTGGCCCGTGGCCACCCACCTGATGATCACACAGTCCAGGAAGTCAGTCAGCCGGCCGTTGCGGGTGATGTAGGAAAAGTCAGGGAAGCGCCTCTGAGAAGCCAAGAGAAAGTGTCAGAACGCAGCAGTCTGCAGTCTCCAGGCAACAGGGAGTAGCTGGCACTCTAGGGAGCTGCCCCCAGGACAGACGGGAAAGTGAGGGTGCAGGCTGAGCCTGGACACCAGCACCCCACCCAGGTGAGCTGCCCCAGGACAACTGACTGCTCACAGCCTCCAAAAGGCAGGGAGGGTCCAACTGCTGCAGCCAGCAGCCCATCCAGGGTGGGCTGTGCCTGCCCACACAACCCTGCAAGAGCCTGCCGGCTCCCACTCTGGTGCAGACCAAGCCCCACAAAAGGTGCCCCACCTGTCAAGTGATAGTGTGGGGGCTGCCCAGGGAGGCAGTGACCCCTGGCCCACCTGCCTGCTACCACTGTCCACTTGCCAGACTCCCCACTCCATGGTCAGAGCCTGAGGCTCGGAGGCCCAGGGTCCTGCTGCAGACAGCAACAAGGAACAGTATGCGTGAAGGCCCTCCCCAGCCCTGTGGGTGCCCCAAGGCCATCCACTTAAGGACTCACGTCATCGTTGAAGCCCATGTGCATCCCGCAGTCCAGCATGACGTTCTTGCCCGCAATGGAGACAAGGATGCAGCTTCGGCCCACATCCTGGCCGGCCCCTGGGCATGAGGGTGGGGTGAAAGGTGCCACCACAGCCCTCTCCTCTCTCTCATCCCTCCCCACTGCTGCAAGTGATGGCCCCAGTCTCAAGCCAAGGCCCAGCCTCCTGCCCCAGATCCCCACTGGGCTCTCTGGGTCCTTGGCCTTGTAGACTCCTCAGCAGGCTGGGGAACCCGGACCTCCATGGCTGCTGTGTGGATGATGTGTGAGGGGAAGCTGCCGCCAGCTCCACATGCTGGCAAGGGAAGTGCAGAGGTAGGGGGCAAGGTGTCTCAGACACCAAGTGAGTCTTCCCCCATGCCCTCCCCCACTGCACCTCCAGCCCCAGACCCTGCCACTACTGTCCGGGGTCAGATGGAAGAAGCCCCTCCCTGGAGGTGGTGAGCCCACCCACTTGAAGGCAAGGGACTGAGTAACGGATGCTGGATCGGTGGCCCCAGCACTCAGTGGAGGCAGGCCAGCCCTGCAAGTCTGCCCACCCCTTCTGAAACCTCAACTGGAGCCACATATGTGTTGTGGGGCCCCCTCCCTAGGACCTGCGTCTACGAGGCATCTCTTGGTGTCACCACAGAGAAATGCCACGTTGCTTTAGCTCAGCCAGAAGGAAATGGCCCCAGCTAACTAGCAATGCCCCACCACTGCGTCCCCTCGGCCACCCCCAGCCCAGAGCTTAACCTGGGTCCCATCCACATTCCTGACGTCCAAGCCCCAGCAGACCATGTGTCACCTCCTCTGGGGCCTAGGGCCTCAGGAACAAAGGGACACAGCCTTGGGAGGCCAGATGACAGCAAATGACCTGCTTCCCATCTTGCTCCTATGAACTTCCCTCTACTAGCCACCTGAATCTATTGTTAGCACCACACACACCAGGGTGACTGGGCCACAGCCCAAAGTGGGGCAGTAGTTGCCCGCAACAGTGGGTGATGCCAGCCCAAAAATGTGCCTGCATGCCTCAGGCAGCCCAGCCTCAGGGGGTGGGCTGGAGGTCTCCCACAGGCCCGCTCCCGCCCCCACCAGGCCATGAACTCCCTGAGGGCAGATCTAGCTGTCTGCTCACTGCTGCACCTCCAGACCCAAAGCCATGCCTGGCTCAGAGGCCCTCCAGACATTTGTGGAAGGAGAAAGGGCCACCCTCTTTACAGATGAGGATGGAAGCCATGGAAGGCATGGAAGCAGCCCACAGGCATACAGCCCCTCAGTGTGGGGCCACGGATGTTTTTCTCACTCCAGAGCCCAACTCTTAGGCACTGGCTGCCTGCTCCCAACAGGACACACAACAATCCCAGAAAGTAAAGATAGTGGCCAGAACTGGGCAAGAGACATGGGGACAGAATCTAGGGCACAGAAGAGGCAGGCAAGACTCAGGAGAAGACAAAGGAGATCCCCTGTCCACAGCAGCTCACGTCCTAGGGCCAGGAGACAAAGACAACAACGATACACTCAGTGCATCAGGCAGAGGTCAGCACCACTGAGGCAGGGAGGGGGACACAGAAACTTCCAGAACCATGACAGGTGTGTCCTCCCTGAGACGAGACCTTCCAAACAGGGTGGAGAGAACAGCCAGGATAGAAGAGGCAGCTGTGTAAAGACCCTGTGGTGGGAGTGACCTGAGAGGACTCTCCATACGTAGCCCAGGTTACCAGCGAGCCCACAAGGCAGACACTACCCAGTGGAGACAGCAGAGCAGAAGCAATTCTCCTATGATGGTGCTGTGGCTAAGTGACCTTGGGGGTACCGAGGTGCAGATTTGGAGTAACAGAAGCAGTAACAAGACAGGAATATTCATGGAATGTGGGTGGTAAGAAAAAGGGCTAAATGGGAGAGGAGGAGGCTGAAGGGAGGATGCCAGAAGCAGGGGAGCACATGGGGCCAAAGCAGGCAGGAGGGACCCTGTGCCAACAGCTACCACACCACGGGGGTGACAACACACAGGGCAGTACAGGGATGTGCACTACGTAGCACCCAGCATGACAGGGGCAGGGGTCAACAGCTCAGTGTTTACACTGGGGGCCGGGTTGCTGTTCTGTTAGGATGTGGAGTTGTGTGGGACATCTGTGCTCGGCCAGTGAAGAAGGTAGGTTCCAAAACAGCCTATGGCACGGGTGCACAGAGAATGCCCCGAGACACCTGTGGGGGCTGACCACCAAAATCGGAATCCCAGGTGTTTCTGGGACCCCGGATTCTGAGTGACCTTTCCTCCTCCATACTGTTCCGTACCATTCCATTTCTTAAAACTGCATTTATACCTTTTGCAAAAAGCAAAGCTGCTTTCTTAACTTTGTGGACAAGTAATACAAGGTTTGCCCTGAAGGTGTATGGCCAGAGTGGGTCAACGAGGGGCCGCAGAGCAGCTGGGCCCAAGGCGCATGGAGGAGGTGGAAGGAAAGCGAGAGGAAGAAGAGGGAGGGGGCAAGGCGCCTGAAGCATCAGTCCACGTGCAAGCGGGGTGACCGTGTGGCCAGGGGTGCCCGCGCTCGGCGGGTCGGAGACCCGGTGCCGAGGCACGGGAGGGGGACAGGGGCGGGGGCAGCGTCCGCTCGGCGCCTGCTTTGGACCGCGTGCTCGCTGCGCTGTTAGGACACCCGGGCACCCGCGGGGGAGTCGGCCGGGACGCGACCCCAACGCCGTCCCTCAAGCGTTCCTCCGAGCTCCTTCGCCGGGGCCTGCGGGCCGAGGCCTCGCTGACCGCCGCCCAGACCCCCGGCGAGGCGCCGGTCGCGCGCCCCTCACTCACCCAGGGGAGTGACCCTGATCTCGGGCATCCTGTCGGGCGCGCCCACCAAACCGGCGGGACCACCTCAGCCCGAATAGACCTCTGCCTCGCGATCCCCGACTCGCGGCGACGCACTGCGCAGGCGCAGCCCCCACAGCTTCCGGTGCGCCTGTCTGAAACAGGTTCCGCGCGTCGGGCCTCCCGATTGGGCAGCTGACAGCCAACCCCGGGCGGCAGAGTAGGCACGGGGGCGCAAAGGGTGGTGGGTCCGGCCACCGCAGCGCAGGTGAGCCGGGCGCGCAGGTGAGCGGGGGGCTCGGGCCGGCTGTAGCGGAACCTAACCGAGCCCAACCGAACGGGACGGGCAGGCCTGGGCCACGCCGAGGGGCCGGGCGTGGGACTCCGGGCACGGGAGGGGGCGGCCGACGCAGCTCCCACGCCCGCCCAGGCCCCGGGACCCTAACCCATCTCTGGGTTACAGCTAGAGGGCTTCGCCCTACCGGCGCCCCAGGTCGCAGCCCCGCGGCCCCAGGAGCCGCCTTCCCAAGCGAGACTTGCAGGACTTCCTGGACAGGGCCCTGCTCGTACCCGCTGGGCCTGGGGTTGCTAGGGTGGGTGCCCCCTTCTCCTGGAAGTCTTTCAGGCTATCAGCCACAGGGCTTGTGTGCTCAGGCTGCCCTTCTGCACCCTGACCTTGGGCCGTGGTCTACCCCTGGGAGAACCTTGGCGGTACCTTGCATCACCTTACCAGAGCTGGCAGGCTGTCCACCCCCAACTGCACAGCCACTGCCTTTCCTGTTGTCCCCAAGCTCTAAAAAGTTCCTGGCAGCTCCTGTTGGGCTGCTGGCTCAGGTTCTAGCAGGAAGGTCAGGCCCACAGGATGACTGGTGGCCAGGAAGGTAACCCTGGAGGCCTCAGAAACCATCTATTCACTGAACAGAAAACTAAGGCCCTGAGAGAGGGGAGAGGCATGCCAGAAGTCTCTGGAGCACCATCTTCCTGAGGCCAGGCATGGCTGTCCCCTACACTGGCAAACAGGGTGAGCTCACCTCTGCGGACTCCACCTGAGGCCAGGCATGTGGCCCAACCTGTGAGGCCTGCAGGGCCTCAGTACCCACTGGGCCCCATCAGACACTCCTGGCGGCCTGAGTGTTGGGCAGGGCAGGGTGTGCTGGCCCATTTTCCCCAGAGATGAAGAACCAAGTTTTAGGATAGTGAGTGACTTGCCCACAGAGTGGAAGGCAGAACCTGCATGGGCACCCAAGTGTCCTGCTCCTGGCTGGGGCTCTCACCACTGTGTGGCCGGCATCCCTGCCTTGCCTGGAGCCCTGCAGAACTCCCCAGGCCCAGTGGGGTAAGAGCTTGTCCCACACAGTGAGCCGCAGCTGAGTCTCCAGGGCCCTTCAGAGCAGCACACAGGGGCAGCCCAGAGGCATCCATTTAACTTAAAGACACTTGGATATTTGTGGAGTGACTGTATGAATGCAGGCAGGATCCGGAGCAGGACTCTGGCCTGGGGCACTTCCCAAAGGTTCCCTGGGGCAGGGGGAGGCCTTGTGGTTATCTTCAGAATATGGAAAGACCTTTGGCCCTAATACCCTTCTGCATATGACATGTACAGTCTAAGTAGGAGCAAAAAATTTGGTGTCTGTCCATCTGTCCAGCAAATGCTTGATCCCGCAGCCTCTGCTCTGACTTTGGGAATGCAGCAGTAACCAGAAGGGTGTGGCCTGCCCAGCCATGCTCTCCAACCCTCACAGCTCACCCCACTGTCTTTTTCCATAGTATCTATTCTCTTTCATCTTCTGTGCTGGAATTTCCTGTCCTTGTTATTGTCTGATCCTCGCCCCCAACTAAAATGTCACCCCTATGAGGCAGGCTTTTTGTCTCACACACGGTGCACCCAAGTGCTCAGAAGCGCGCCTGGCTCTGGGTGGGGACTCAGCAAGTATTTCCCCAATTAAGTAAAAATAGATATACTCCAGTAAGAGAGATCAACAATAAATAAGCAAAAAGGCCCAAGGGCAGATGTCTGCTTCAGATGAGATTTGGCTTAGTGATGTGACAGAGACTGAGAGCATGTGTTCTGGGCAGAGGGCACGGCAGGATCAGTCGGTGTGACTGAGAGTGAGTGGCCCGAGCAGAGTGAGGTGGTCTCCTAGGGGACCAGCCTGGGGATGAGGCTTACCGAGGGCGGCAGTGGGATCTCAGCTTTTCCTTTCTAACTGCTCCTGCCCCCCAACCCAAATAAGACCCAAGGAGTGAGCAGACTGACAGCAGGACAGCCTGACCTGTGTGTTCCAGTTCCTGTGGAAGAATGGATAACTCGGAGTCAGACTTCAGTCTGAAGAGCATCCTGGTCAGTTTCAAGCAATGTCTCAACGAGAAGGAGGAGGTGCTGCTGGACCACTACCTCACTGGCTGGAAGGGGCTGGTCAGGTGCGTGCAGGGGCCAGTCTGGAGGCAGGGCTTTCTGGCCACACTGCCCACACATGCACACCAGGCTCCTGCCTGCCCAGGGCTGGTCAGCTGTTGTCGCTCACCACTGGCCTGCGGCCTTGAGCCTTCTGGTCCACGTGGGCGTGTGCCCCGGCGGTGGGGAGCTATCTGCCCTGCAGCCCAGCTGAGCACCAGCTTCCCTTCATGCAGGTTTCTGAACAGCCTGGGCACCATCTTTTCGTTCATCTCCAAGGACGTGACGACAAAGCTGCAGATCATGGAGCGGCTGTGTGGCAGCCCACAGCGGGAACACTACCACAGCCTGCAGTCCATGGTGGCCTATGAGGTGGGCAACCAGCTGGTGGACCTGGAGCGGAGATCCCGCCACCCCGACTCAGGCTGCCGGACCGTGCTGCGGCTGCACCGCGCCCTGCGCTGGCTGCAGCTCTTCCTGGAAGGCCTGCGCACCAGCCCTGAGGACGCACGCACTGCCGTGCTCTGCACCGACTCCTACAAGGCTTCACTGGCTGCCTACCACCCGTGGGTCATCCGCCGGGCCGCCACCATGGCTTTCTGCACACTGCCCACACGCAAGGTCTTCCTGGAGGCCATGAACGTGGGGTCCCCCGAGCAGGCTGTGGAGATGCTGGGTGAGGCCCTGCCCTTGATTGAGCATGTCTACAACATCTCCCAGAAGCTCTATGCTGAGCACACCCTGCTGGACCTGCCCTAGGGGCCAGTGGGCCCAGTCAGGGCAGCCTCCCTTCTCCAGAGCTGGGCTGGGGCACTGCAGGCCTGTCAGTCCCACTATGGAGATCTCTGGGTGCTCCAGGAGTGGGACAGTCACTGCCCTCACTGCAAACTGAGCTTGTTGGGAGCTGCCGCCCAGCACAGGCCTCAGGCTGCACCTCCAGCCTGCCATGCACAACTGCAGACAGGTGGTGACAGAGAAGGGCTACACTGTGCCCAAGGCCATCTTAGCTTTACCCTTTGCCAAGCTACAGGTATGTCCAGGCAGGCCTCACCTAGGTTGGCGAAGTGCAGAAGGCAGAGGGGTGGGGGCAGGATGGCATTCATGCAGAAGCTGGAGAAGCTGCCTCAGCTGTGGGTCCAGACACTGGTCCCTGGAGGGTAGAGGTTTCATCTTGTTCACCAGCCAACTGGCCCAGTTGGGACCAGGATGCAGTGTCTGTGCCCAGGTGCCTTGGGCTGCTTGTACTGGGCTGGCTGTCCCCAGGACAGGGCAGGACCCCATGGGCAGCAGGGCACTGTGGGCTCTCCTCCTGCCCATCACCCGCTTGTTGACTGGGGCCCACATGTCCTCGGCAGGGAAGCCGAGGCCCTGCTCTGTGGCCCTGTTCACATGTCATTTGCCTCCTACAGCCATGCGTACTCACGGGCGGCTGCCTGGGAGTTGCACAGCCTTGTAGCCCCGGAAGCCAGGACTCCACTGGGCCAGTGCTGGGCTCCCTTCCCGGCATCTGCAGAGCGCTGTGTCCGTTGCCTGCCCCTTGCTGCCTCGTTCCACAAAACTCAGGAGACCCAGGATGACTCAGTACAGGAGGTGGGCCTGGACCCCTTTGCCTCGATGGCAGGCTTGCAGATGGCCGTCATCCGCTGCTTGAGGGCCCAGCCTCTCCCACAGGCTCTTCACTGTGAGCCTTGGACCTTGGGTGCCAAGGGGACAGTGTCCACTGTGCAGCAGATGTACCCAAGTGTGAGCTTATGGGGACCCTTGGAAACTAATACAGTTGGTGACTTTCCCAGCATAAATAAATTACACTCCCAGAACTAGGCACTGTGCTCCAGGAGGGGGCGGTCAGGGAAGTTGGGGTGTACCAGGCACCTAGTGACCAAGGGGCTAAGTGAGCCCCACTGCTGTGTTCACAGGGCAGCATCAACCATGGCAACACAAGGCACACCTCAGCCAGCGTGGAGCAGGCCTCAGCTGACCGCCCCAACCCCTGCCAAGGTCCATGTTATCCCCATTTTATAGGCAGGAAAACAGAATCGCCCAAGGGGCTGGGATGCAAGGGCAGGTCTAAAGCCAGCTGTACACCCAGTGAGGAGAAAGACCCACCTAGGCTGGGGATCCCTAGCCACTCAGGAGCAGGAGATTTGCCATGTTGTGTGACAGTGGCCCTGACGGGACACATCAGGCAGGGTCCTCTGTTACACTCTGCCCAATGTCACTGAACAGCGGTGTCCAACACCAAGCCACCTCCAGAGCTGCACCCTGTCCTGCTCGGCCTCGCACCCAGCAGGGCCCAGAGCCCCATGGGTGCCACCAAAGGCCAATGACTAGGGACCGGTCTGGGAGGACAGCCTGGCATCCACACGAGCCAGAGTGAGCTATGTGTGCGTGCAGACATGGTACAACGCGCCACACAGGTGTCATGTCACATGTTACATGCATGTTCTGAGCATCCCCTGCATTGTGGCCCTTCCCATGGATCAACTGGGACAGGCAAGACCAAACCTCAGAAGGCTGTAAACAATTTCCAGATCGCTGGAAGGTGTAACTAGCCACCCTCAGTTCCTCTGGGCGCACAGGGCACCCTCACCCCCAAGCTGTGTCAGTGAGGCCTCCAGACCCAGGCCCAGGGACACTGGTCCCTGGGTACCCAGGAGTTAAGTAGGGTCTGCCCATCATTCCATCTGGCCCTGCACACACCTGGTGCTGACCCTGCTTCAGGGGCCCAGTTTGGTTAGTACTTCTCCCTCGTTTGCATATGCCTTCCTGCAGGCCCCGCTGTGAGCTTTGTTCTCAGGTGGCAGCACCGGTTGCTCCAGGTGCCCAGAGCCAGTGTGCGCACAGCCAGCCATGGAGCTCCTGAAGCTTCTCAGTCCCAGACCCTCAGGTTCACTGTTCCTGGGCAGCCTGAGGGCCACAAACTCCACCCCAGAGCCCTTCCCAGGGTTCACGCCAGGCTGGCAATCCAACCACTGTCCTGGCTGGTCTGTCTCCTGGGCCTGCAAATGGAGCCACTCCTGCAGCCCCACCCCAAGTGCTGACAGTGCCTCACGCTTTGTGCCCGCTGCCCAGGGCACTGGCACTTCTGCAGGCAGCTAGGAACCCCAGGACCCTCTGCCAGGAATGGGGTGGGTGCTGAGGGGCTTAGGCATGACAGGTAACAAAGTCATGGTCAGTGGCTGGTCAGAGCCCGCCTGTCTGGGTCACTGTGCCCAGAGGGCCTGGTGGTGGCATAGAATAAAGGAGCCCAAGGTGTGCAAACCCACAGGCCTGGGAGGGTGTGGATGTTTCCAGGGGCCCCGGGCTTGGCAGGTGAAGACAAATGAGAGTTTTGCTAAACAAATCTCCGCCCCTCCCCACCCCCCTGCACTCACATATCTGCGCCCCCACCGGGTTTGCCCACTGCCATCCCTGCTGGACGCTGCTGTCGCCATGCCAGGCCTGGCTTTCCTGGGCCTCGTGGCTTTCCTGGGCCTCGCAGCTCTCCTTGGCCTCAGGGCAGGGACCCCGCTGTGCCTGTCCCAGCAGCTCACGAGGCAAGGGGACTACATGCTGGGTGGGCTCTTTCCCCTGGGCTCTGCTGAGGATGCTGATCTGAGCAACGGAGTGCAGCCCAACACCACAGTGTGCACCAGGTAGGAGACCAGGCTGAGGGTTGGGTGGCTCTGGTCGGGGTGCCCTCCAGTGGGGATGAGGTGTCGGCTTCCTGCAGCCCCGTGTGGCCACAGGTTCTCGGTCCTTGGCCTACTCTGGGCGCTGGCCATGAAGATGGCCGTGGAGGAGATCAACAACGCGTCGACCCTGCTGCCGGGGGTTCACCTGGGCTACGATCTCTTTGACACGTGCTCAGAGCCTGTGGTGGCCATGAAGCACAGCCTCATGTTCATGGCCAAGGCGGGCGGCCACAGCATTGCCACGCACTGCGATTACACACAGTACCAGCCCCGCGTGCTGGCTGTCATCGGGCCTCACTCATCTGAGCTCGCCCTTGTCACTGGCAAGTTCTTCGGCTTCTTCCTTATGCCTCAGGTGTGCCCCTTCCCCCCACATCATCTGCTCCCTACTAGCTCTCCATGGGAGCCCCCGCGTCAGCAGGCTCCTCCCGGCCACTGCAGGTCAGCTACGGCGCCAGCATGGACCGGCTGAGCAACCGGGAGATGTTCCCGTCCTTCTTCCGCACTGTGCCCAGCGACCGCGTGCAGGTGGTGGCCATTGTGGAGCTGCTGCAGGCGCTCAGCTGGAACTGGGTGGCCGCAGTGGGCAGTGATGACGAGTATGGTCGGCAGGGCCTGAGCCTCTTCTCCAGCCTGGCCTCCTCTCGGGGCATCTGCATTGCACACGAGGCCCTGGTGCCACGGCTGCGTGCCGGCAGCCTGCAGCTGGGTGCCATGGCGGGCGTGCTGCAGCAGGTGAACCAGAGCAGTGTGCAGGTAGTGGTGCTGTTCTCCTCCGCGCATGCTGCCCACACCCTCTTCAGCTACAGCATCCATGGCAGGCTCTTGCCCAAGGTGTGGGTGGCCAGTGAGGCCTGGCTGACCTCGGACCTGGTTATGACCCTCCCCGGCATGTCCCAGGTGGGCAGTGTGCTTGGCTTCCTGCAGCACGGTGCCCCGATGCCTGAGTTCTCATCCTACGTGCAGACATGCCTGGCCCTGGCTGCCGACCCCACCTTCTGTGCCTCGCTAGACACTGAGCAGCCGGGCTTGGAAGATCACGTGGTGGGGCCACGTTGTCCTCAGTGTGACCACATCACACTGGAGAATGTGTCTGCTGGGCTGCTGCATCACCAGACCTTCACTGCATATGCGGCTGTGTATGGTGTGGCTCAGGCTCTCCACAACACACTGCTCTGCAATGCCTCGGGCTGCCCCCAACAGGAGTCTGTGCGGCCCTGGCAAGTGAGAGCACGGCAACCTGCCAGCACCTGCATGTAGCCTGGGCCACCGGGCGCCCCCAGGAGAAGGGATGTTGGCAGGGAGTCTGGGCTGGAGGCTGCCCTTGGCCCCACCCCACCCACCCACCTCAACCCTCTCACCAGCTCCTGGAGAACATGTACAACATGAGCTTCCACACACGTGGTCTGGCACTGCGGTTTGACACCAGTGGGAATGTGGACATGGACTATGACCTGAAGCTGTGGGTGTGGCGGGACCTGGCGCCTGAGCTGCGTACTGTGGGAACTTTCAGTGGCCACCTGCAGCTCTGGCATTCCCGTATGTACTGGCACCCTCCAGGAAATAAGGTGAGTGTGAGGCTGCATGTCCACAGACACACAGCAGCTCCCTCGTGGTCAGGAGCAAGCTGTGGCTCGACTGGAGGGCATGGGGACCACCCCAGGTCTTAGGTGGGTCCACCCAACCTGCTGAGCCCTGGGGCCCCATGCCAGGAGCCCGTGTCCCAGTGCTCCAGGGAGTGCAAGAAGGGCCAGGTGCACCGCGTGAAGGGCCTCCGCTCCTGCTGCTACGATCGTGTGGACCGCAAGGCAGGCAGCTGCCTGCACAGCCCAGGTGAGCCCCTCAGGGTGGGTGCCCCCCACGTCCCTGAAGCATGAGTCGGGGAAGGGCCACGGGATCAGGAGCACATGGCCTGGCAAGAGTCTCAGCGGGCCCCGGCCCCAAGGCCCACTCAGAACCGGATCCTGAGCCCTCCGGCATCCCTTCTCGTCCTGCACCACAGATGACCTCGTTTGCAGCCGGTGTGACCAGGACCGGTGGTCACCAGACAGGAGCACACACTGCTTCCCTCGGCGGCCCGGGTTCCTGGCATGGGGGGAGCCTGCCGTGCTGGTGCTCCTCACGCTGCTGGGCCTGGCCCTGGGGCTCTTCATCCAGCACCGGGACAGCCCACTGGTCCAGGCCTCAGGTGGGCTGCAGGCCTGCTTTGGCCTGGCCTGCCTGGGCCTCGTCTGCCTCAGCGTCCTCCTGTTCCCTGGCCGGCCTGGCCCCGCCAGCTGCCTAGCACAGCAGCCGCTGCTCCACCTCCCGCTCACTGGCTGCCTGAGCACACTCTTCCTGCAGGCAGCTGAGATCTTCATGGGCTCAGAGCTGCCACTGAACTGGGTGGACATGCTGCATGGCTGCCTGCGGGGGCCCAGGGCCTGGCTGGCAGTGCTGCTGGCCATGCTGGTGGAGGCGGCACTGTGTGCCTGGTACTTGGTGGCTTTCCCGCCAGAGGTGGTGACGGACTGGCGGGTGCTGCCCACAGAGGCCCTGCTGCACTGCCGCATGCATTCCTGGATCGGCCTTGGCCTGGTGCATGCCACCAACGCCACACTGGCCTTCCTCTGCCTCCTGGGCACCTTCCTGGTACAGAGCCCGCCTGGCCGCTACAGCAGCGCCCACGGCCTCACCTTTGCCATGCTGGCCTACTTCATTACCTGGATCTCCTTTGTGCCCCTCTTTGCCAATGTGCACGTGGCCCACCGGCCTGCTGTGCAGATGGGTGCCATCCTCCTCACTGCCCTGGGTGTCCTGGCCACCTTCCACCTGCCCAAGTGCTACCTGCTCCTGTGGCGGCCAGAGCTCAACACGCCTGCGTTCTTCCTAGAACAGGGGCCTGGCAATGCCGGAGGATGAGGTGGCAGTGGAGGTGGGGCGGGAACTCATTAAAGTGAGTGACCCCTGACCTGGTGACCTCACCCCAGTGAATCCAGACCTAGCTGACCAAGTCCCTACACAGCCACCCCCACACTGTGCTGGACTCTGACACCTCACCTCCAGCTCTAGATCCTGATCCCAAGCTGACCGCTGACCTTGACCCCACAGTGGCCCTGGGGCCTGCAGCATGCAAGAGGAGCCTCAGCTCCCTGAGATCTCACCACCTTGGGTCACAGAGAGCCAGGCTCTGTCCCTGAGCCTCACTGCTCCAGAGACCCAGGGAGGGTTCCTCAGGGTCCTTACTTTTGCCCTGAGGTTCCCCAGAGTTTAGGGAAGCCCCCAGCCAGACTCCTTTAAGGCCAAACTGGACATCGCTCACCCAGCTGGCCCCAGCATGAGGCTCCAAGCCAGCACCCTCCAAGCAACATAGGAGTGGGAGGTAGGTGAATGGGCTGGACAGTCCTGGCCCTGACTTAAGTGTGGGCCCGAGTGTAGGACAGGAACATGGGCAGAGGCCTGCTCAGGGGGAGGGGGCACCCAGCTTCCTTCTCTCTCCCTGGCCTGGCCTGAGCAAGCAGACCAGGTCAGCTGGACGTCAGCACAGGGCACAAAGCCCAGGCAGGGTGAGGAGTCAGCACCAAGGCCAGCACCCACCGCTGGACCCCAGGAGCGGGGAGCCAGCACCACGGACAGAAGACTGCCCTCCAGGACCCCACAAGCAGCCAGCAGGGAGGACAGAGCCTTGTCAGTGGCCTAGGACCCAGAGAACAACATGGGGCAGTGCTGGGTCAGCTCTCAACCAGGCTGTGGGGAGCCGGCACCCACCCCACTCCCATATCCTGAGGCAGCCCAGCGGGAGGAAAGGGACACAGGCCACACGTCAGTCCCATAAAATTAAATGCTTTAGTGTTTAAAATAGCATTTACACAGAAGCAGCTCTATTAACTATCCGGAATGGCCTCTTGACTTGGTATCTACAGCTCAGACGTGTGCAGGCCAGAGATGCCGGGAAGGAAGTGGTGTGCGTGGGTGGACAGCAGGGGAGGGTGGGCTGCCCCTGCTCCCCTAGACCTGGCCCCTGTGGCAGTGTGCATCCATGCCCCTTGTCCTCAGGGCCCCACTCCTCTCCCACCAGCTGAAACATGCCCCTTTCCCACCTCCCCCACACCGACACAACCTGTGTCCAGCATTGACTGAGACCCGGCAGTAGGAACAGGCATGAAAACTCTGCTCTAGCTTGGTAACGGGGCTGACTTGGCCACCACCTCCCTCAGAGCATACAGGCCAGACAATAAATAAATAAATTAGATCCTTACCCAAGGCAGCCACAGAAGAGCCTGGGCAAGATGGGTGAGGCCTGTGAACTAGACAAGGAGGGGCACCTAGGCCCAGGGCCCACTTGTCATCTAGGTGTTGGGCCCCCGTGCTCAGCCTTGTGGGCAAGTGGGGGTCCCTGAGGCCCACCCCAAGGGGTACAGGTCAGACCTGCCTGAGCACAGTTGACGAATGAGGACCCAGCTGCAGTCTGCATGGACACAAGCTGCTTTGGCTGGGAGGGAACCTGTTGCTTCAGCCCACTCCCATTCCCCTAGACCTGGGGACCCTACGATGGGCCTGGACCCCACAGCACAGCCCACCATGTGTGTGGAAACTCAGGTGGGCCTGATCCAGGCCGGTGGCCTCTCAGGTCCACCCACACAAGCCCCAGGTGCAGCACCCTCCTGCAGGACCACAGAGGCCCACGGCGGGGCCAGGCTGAAGGCACTCTGTCCTGGGTCACATGATGTCAACGAAGAACTCACAGGGATTCCCCATGGCCTTCTGGAAGGACTGGCGGCTGCCTGTCAGCTCTGGGGGGACAGCAGCCAGCTCCCGGACGGGTGGCCCCCCAGGTGGCCCCCCCACCACCGAGTATGCCTTCGTCATGGGGTGCAGTGGAGGGAGCCCCGGGGCAGCAGCTGAAGCCTGGCTGCGTGGGCTGCCACCCCGGCTGATCTGGCTAGCTGGACGCTCCCACCAGCTGCTGCCGCCTGCCCCACTTGGGGCCGTGTGGTCCGACTCGCCGCCACTGCCCCCAGCTCCAGCCGCCAGGCGCTCCTTCTCGAGGCCGAGGGTCCGCCGGCTGCTCCCACCTGTGCTCTGGGTGGACCCACTGCTTTTGCTTCCTGTGGTCGAGAACGGACGAGAGGAACGGGATGATCAGGGTCAGGCCTCGCTACTTCCGAGACAACCGGCCATTGCGAGGGCAACCAGGGGCAGAACCTGGTGGTCCCGAGTAGGGTAGGGTGGGAGGGGGCAGCCATGCAGAGAGAAGGGCAGGGCTGGCCCCACTGAGAGAAGCACGAGCAGCTGCAGCACGCAGAAGGATAGCAGGCAGGTAGGGATGCTCCAGGGTCATCTCGGTGCCCCCACGCCTCACCCAGTGCCTGAACTGAGAGCCTGGTCTTGCAGCTGAAAACTGAGGCACTAGCAACGGCACTGTGTGCCCAGCACTCCCATCGGCCATCCCAGGCTCCCCACCCGCCTTCCATCCGACCCGGGGCCCTGGCCAGCTACTCGGCTCGGCCCCCTCCTGGGATCCCAGGAAGAGGGGGAGCCTGAGGAAGCCGCTGGCTGGGGGCACGTCAGGAGGGCCGCGGGGCAGGACCCTGGCTTACCGGCCCGAGGGTCCACCGCTAGTCCTTCAGTCTAAGGGTTGCTCAGCACAAAGCAAGGGACAGCATTAGTTACACACCAGGCCCACCACCCTCTGGGCCTGTCCAGGGTCCACAGACGCCCATGCAGCTCCCCCTGGGGCACTGCTGCCCTCCGACCCACTGTCCTCTCCCACCCCTTCACTGGCCCGATGGCCTGGCCTCTCCTCAGACCCTGCAGGCACATGCTCGCTGGCCTCACTGACCCCCCCCCCAGCCTCAGGCCACTGCTCTGAAAAGTCCCCTCCTCGAGGATGCCCCCTCCCCTCAGTGTGTGGACACAGTTGTCTGGAACCATCCACCTCTGGTTCCCTATGGATCTGCAGGTGCCTGCAAAGAGGTGTCTGTCCTCCACTGTGTCCTGGAGCCCCTCTGCCTCTCCCCAGCCCTGGGCCACCACATCCCCACGCCCTCATTCCCACACCATCCCCAGGTCTCTTGCCTCTGCCTTGCCTAGAACACCAGCCCCGCCCAACACAACCAGCAAAGCCTGGGGGTTCCTTCTCCCCATCTCCCTCAACAACTCACCCCTTCCAGAAGGTGCCCACCCAGGGCCTGAGCAGAGAGTAGGAGGGCGCGTACAGGGCAGGGGGCAGCACACAGGGTGGAGCCAGGCAGGGCCAGAGCAGGCTGGGCGCCCTGTGGGCTCTCACCTTCACTCTGCTGGCTGCCAGCACTGCCACTGCCAAAGCTGAAGCTGGGGTCCTGGTAGGCAGGTGGGAAGCAGGTCGGGGGCCCCGGGTACTGGTACGAGTAGCCCTGACCCAGGGTCCAGGGGGCAGCCGGGTGGGGCAGTGGGGCCAGCGTGTCCTGATCCGAGGTCCCACTGGAGCCGCTGTTGAGGTTCAGGGCTGCGAGATCTGGTGGGAGGACAGGCAGGTGAGGCAAGGTGGGTGGCCCTCTGGGGACCCCAGCCCCACAGCCCCACTCACTGCTGCTCAGGTCCCCGAAGACGTAGTAGCACTGCTCAGAGAAGGTGATCTTGTTCACCGTGTGCCGCAGGAAGCCGCGCTTCAGCATGCCACTGGCGTACTTGCGGGCCTCCCGCCGCTCCTTGAAGCCCTCCACGTGCGCGTACAGCCAGTCCACCACGTCTGCCCCTGGCCCATGCCACGCGTCAGGCCCGGAGCCAGGGCGCCCTAACCCCCAGCAGCCCCAGGGACCACCTACCAATGACAGCATTGGCAATGG
This sequence comes from Smutsia gigantea, assembly GCA_032199065.1. NCBI lineage: Eukaryota > Metazoa > Chordata > Mammalia > Pholidota > Manidae > Smutsia > Smutsia gigantea. The sequence goes on from JAVSCE010003879.1 coordinate 26,414, forward strand.
TGATCTTGAGCCACATGCGGTCTCGGATCTCCAAGCCCGAGTCCGGCAGCTGCATAATGCGCACGACGGCACCCATGTCGCTCTTCACTGACAGCGGAGCCTCCACTGGTTCTGCAAGGCACGGCCCCTCCTCAGCCCCCAGCAGCTGGCCGACAGGGGAGGGCTTGGGATGAACCCAGTCCCCGCTGCTGCTCCTACTCAGCAGAGCCCCGGGCAGGGTCTGCTGCTGGGGAGCCCAGGCCCCAAGGCCAAGGCTATGGGGCCCACCCCTGCCATAGGATGGGCAGCAGGTGAGGGGCAGCGGGCCTGCAGGGGCTTCATCAGGATCCTTGCCCAAACCAGGGTGAGGCCACCTCACCCTGCAGACTAGACCCCATGGGGGTAGGATCAGGCCCAGCCCCCAACCCACCCTGCCAGCCCAGGGCAGTTAGTCATGTTAGCTGCAGGAAAGCAGGGTGGAAGCACTCGCTCACACTGCCCCTCCCCACCCCTGCCACAGCAGACCCCTGGGCAGGGACCCAAGGGCTGGCCCGGCCCCTCCGGGCACCTCTCATCCCACAACACAGCAAGCTGGAAGAGAGTGTGCATGAGGGCACACGTGCGTTGGTGTGAGTCAGACATGCATGTGGTGGCACCAGGTGCATCCACATGGGCCCTGGTGGCAGCAGACGCTTGAGGCCGGGGCGGCCCCGGGTGTGACTGCCTGTCGGGTCCCTCGCCTGGCACCTCGGTCCCCTGCCACTTACGTGGAGCGCCGGGCACGGAGCTGGTTAGTGAGGAAGAGCTGGTGCGTGTGACGGCGCTGGAGCAGGGGCTCGTACCATAGCGGGGCAGGGCTCCGGTCAGCGCCGCCGCGTGGGACAACCAGGTGGCGGGGTCGATGGGCCGAACCGGGTCAGCTGGGCAGCAGCCGTGTGGCAACACAGTTGACGGACAGATGGTGGGGAGAGAGCGTGGCGCAGGGCAGAAGAGAAAGGCCCTTCAGGCTGCGCGGGGCGCCCCCACCCCCCCCGCAGTCCCGCGGCGTCACTCACCCCTCGGGATGGTGAAGTAGCTCCGGGGGGTCGGGTCCCAGCACTTGGCCACCGTGAGGCTGATGGGCCTGCGGGGTGGGGCTGGTCACACAGGCCGGGGCCCCACCTGGCCCTCCCCGTCGGCCCGGGCCTCACCCCGTCTGGGCCACGAGTTCCCTCAGCACCCGCACAGCGTCGTCGTTGCTCATGTTCTCGAAGTTGACGTCGTTCACCTGCGGGGAGAGGCGCTGAGCGCGGGCGCGGACCCCCGGCCTCGGGCCCCGCCGGCTCCCAGCCGCACCTGCAGCAGCATGTCCCCGGGCTCGATGCGGCCATCGGCCGCCACCGCCCCGCCCTTCATGATGGAGCCGATGTAGATGCCGCCGTCGCCGCGGTCGTTGCTCTGGCCCACGATGCTGATACCCAGGAAGTGGTGCCTCTCTGCGGGGGCGGGGGGTGAGCAGGCGCCCCCGAGGGCCCCGCCCGGCCCCGGGGACCCCACGGAGGCCTCACCCATGTTGAGCGTGACGGTGATGATGTTCAGGGACATGGTGGAGTCGGTGATGCTGCTGAAGGAGGAGGCCTGCGGGGGGCCGCGGGTGAGGGGCGCGGTGGGCCCGGCTCGGGCAGACCCCGCCCAGCGCCCGACACCACCTACGCGCTCTGCCTGTCGCACGCGCTGCTTCCTCCGCCGGCGCCTGTGCTTCCGGAAGAGCCGCGACGAGGTGCTCCGCTCCGTCGAGCTGCTCAGCCTGGGGGAATGGGGGTCAGGCTGTGCGCTGCGGTCGGAGATCAGGGCGCGCCGGCCCCTTCCCACAATCCAGGGGACTGGGCCCGAGGGGCAGGCTCGGGGCTGGCGGCGTCTGGCCCTCCTCCCACCCTGGCCAGGGTGGGCTTTGCTCAGAAGCCCCAGCCCCCTGGTCATCCAAATCCCCACCTTGCATACACTACACGTCCAAATGCCAGACGGGTGCGGGCTGCCACTCAGGCAGGGCAGACGAATACCAAGCCAATCAGCCCGGCCACCCGTACATGCTCATGTGTGCAAAGAGCACAGGGACACGCACACCCACCCATGTACGTCTGTGCCCAATGCACACGCAGACCAACGTGCATCTGCCTGTGCACACAGGGCCCACACATGCCCACACACCGGCTTGTGTTGTCGCCCTCGTCTGAGTCGATGAAGCTGCTGGACTCCAGTTCACTGCTCAGCATGGTAGATGTACTGTCTGGGGGCAGCCCCAGCTCTCGCCGCCGGTCCCCCCTTGAGTGCCCATTGGTCCGGGCAGCTGTAGGGAAAGCAGAGTGGGAGCTGGCTGTGGGTCCCCTGTATGGCCTCAAGCACTTGCTGACCCAGGAGCCAGCAGGGTGACTACAGGGTTGCTGAGGGGTCACTGGGGTCCTGGACAGCTGGGCCTAGGACCTCTTCCTGGGGGCTCCATCTGGCTGGGAGTAGAAACTGGGGGTCATCAGGGGCTAGAAGTGCACCACAGGGAGCCCAGGGAAGTCTGGAGTGCAGCCTTGTACCCTCCTCACGGTTCCGGCGTCGGGCTCGCTCCCGCCGGTGGCTGACCATGGACTCTGTGCCAGTCTCGTCCATCCCATCATGGCTGCCGGCCACATTGGGGCTGGAGTGACAAGAGGAAGTGGACTGGGGTGGGTTGGGCACTCTCAGTAACTCTCCTCCCCTCACTGGTGAGGCCTGACGCCCTCGTCCACCTTCCTGTCCAGTTTGGGCCTCGCTGCTGACCAGTTCCTACCCACCATGTGTCCCTGCTCAGCTGCCCCTCCCCCAACAGGCCTGGCAGGCAGCAGGCCCCTCAAGACCACCACCCAGAGTCCTTACTGGAAGGAGGGGGGTCGGGAGTCCCCGATGCCACCTGTCCGCTCGAGAGGTGGGGGCAGGTCTGTATGACTGTCCGTGCCCTGAGACCCGGCGTCTGAGTGAATGCCCTCAGCCAGGACCAGCTGCAAAGGATGCCAAGCTCAGGGCTCCCTTTGGGCACAGGTGACCAGCCTTTGCCCACCCACCGCCATGCCGGGCTCACCCAAGCCCAGCCCCACCCCTGCAGCTCTGGGGCTCCCCTACCCAAGCCAGGTGCCCTCTGCCAGAGCTCTATGGAGACCTAGGGACTCACCCAGGAGACCACACGGCCATTGAAGCAGGGCAGCTTGGCATTGTCGTCAGAGATCTCCTCCTTCACCACCCTGCAGGGATGCAGCTGTGAGACTCCCACGTGGGGGCCTACTCCCACCAATAGCCTAGAGGTAAGACCCCCACCCTTGGCCAAGGGACATCCGTCCAGCCACGTGGCCAGATGTCAGCCTGTGAGGACGCCCCTGCTCAGCATGTTCTCCCCACACAAAGCCCACCCAGGGCCCAGGTCCAAGGGACCACCTGTGGCACCCACAACACAAGCACTGGCCTTGCTCTGTGACCCATGGAGTAGGGACCCACGAGGGCAGGGCTGTGGTGAGCTTCATGCACCCTCACCCCAGCCCAGGACAAGGCCTGTCATGGAAGGCCTCAGCAGAGGTGAGCACAACCAAGCTCCACAGACATGGGCAGGTGGACATGGCACGGCACGCAGACACCTACGCAGACCACCACCTTCCTGGTCCATCAGCCCAACCAGGGAGACGAGCAGGCCCCCCTCACTGCACCAGCCAACTGGACCCCGAAGGTTGGCCGGGCACAGCGCCACCTGGGCCCGTGGAAAAGCCACTCCAGAGGGTGGCCAGCCCCACAGTCACACTGCCTGGCGACCACCCCTGCCTGTCTTGTGATGCTGCTCACAGTCAGGAGGGTTTCGGGGCTGGGATGGCACCCAGGCAGCAGCAGAGGGCCGAGGCAATGCTAACTGGGAAGGATGACAGTGACCCTTGGGGATGGAAACAGGTGGGGGGATGTAGGCGTCAGGTTCATGGGTGAGGACAGCAGCAGTCAGCACAGCTCACAGGGCAGCGGGGAGGGCCGTGGGGCAGGACACCAGTGGCTATGGCCCAGACACACGCCACACTGTGGCCTCCTTGGGGCTCAGGGAGCAGGCCAGGCAGGGCTGGGCCTGCAGAGGAAGGCACCCAACGCCCCGCCTCCCTGCAGCCCAGCCCTACCCTGCACAGAGTGATTTCCACGCCCAGAACTGGGCCCAGTGGAAAAACAGGAGCCTGGAGAACAGGCCCGAAGCAGTCCTGTGGACGGCTGGACCCAGATGCCTGGACTCAGCTAATCCTGAGAAGCAGAGGTGGCAGGAAGTCCACGCAGAGCTGGCACCCCACACACCCACCTGGGGAGCAAGGCTTGGGTCCATCCCACCCACCAAGAGGGGCCCCAGAAGTTGGGGCAGAGTGGATACAGGAGACAGGACCAGCCTGGGAGAGAGGGGACACCCCAGTAGGGTCCTGTGGTGCACCCCCAGAAGCCTCCCAGGGCCACCACACATGCATGAATGTGGCAGACATCCCAGTGGACAGTAAGGGTCATTTCCGGGACCCACTGTCCCCATCAAGGAGCAGACCCTGTGTCCACTGCCCCCACATGTGCACCTCGGCCCTGCAGGGCTGAGCTTCCAGGGAAAGCCAGGGCATGACCCAGCCCAGGACTTGGCCGAGGAGGCCACAGAAGAGGTTGTCACCACAGGAAGACATGGGGTGGTCTGGGGACACGAGCTGCAGCTGACAGAGAGGGGCTGCAGTGAGCCCTCCTGGGGCCCAGTGGGCCGAGAGCACTGTCTGCAGCAAGAGACCCCAGTAGGCCCAGGTTCTGCCTCACAGCCCAGGTGGCCCTGCTGGAGGCCTGCCCTGACACACCCGAACCCCCACCCTTCTGACTCACTCCCAGGGAGACAGAGGAGCACCCCAGTTCCCACACACAGTGCCTGTCTAGCTCACCCAGAGATGGACACTCCAGGAAGGGGGCCCTGGAGCCCCCACTGCCCCCTGGCCAGGGCCTTGAGATGACCCTTTGCCCGAGGGTAGTGGGGCTGCCTGAGGCCTCTGTGCCCCCTACCCCTACATGGACCCCCCAGCCTGAGGACAAACCCTCCAACCTGCCCAGCGGAGCCCCCTAACTTCTTTCTGGGGTTGGGCCACAGGCCCCAGCCAGCTAGACCAGGACAGTGGGAGGGTGGAGCAGGTGCCAGAGCCCCTGGGACAGAGGGCCCACCGTTGACCAGCACAGCTACTGGGAGGGACAAGGTTGAGGTCAGGGGAGGCCTCCGCTGAACACAGGGGTAATGCCCCCGAAAAATCTGGGGCTCACTCCTGGGCTGGTCCCAGTGGAGGGAGCACAGACCTTGGAGCAGTCTGCACCAACCCTTGAGGGCAGACACCCAGGGGCACCCCCACTGGCACTGTGCCCTCAACCTCAGAATTCCTGGCAAGATCCTGGTTAACCTCAAACTAACTTGTGGCTTCCCAGCCCCGCCTGCTGCCCGCCACCCCCGCAGACTCGCCCTCGCGAGGAATCTGCTCAGAGCTGCTCGGAGGACCTGGGGCCGCAGCTTGGCGAAAGCAAGCCCTCCCAGTGGGACCATTCCACCTGCATTTCCAGAGGCACAGGGTCCCCCAACCAGCCTCCCACCTCAGGGCAGGAAGTTGGCAGAATGAGCCGGCAGGCTAGGAGAAGGGCTGTCACAGAGCTCCTGCACGCACACGCACACACGCGCGCGCACACACACACACACACACACACACACAGCCAGTCAGGAGTCCCCAGCTCCCACCGAGTGGCCCCTACCCCTTCACAGCCTCCTGACCCCAGAGCCCCAGGCTCAGCTCTGCAGGATCCAGGACAAGGAAGTCCCAGGCCTCTCCCTGCTACCCGCTCCAGGAGGGCCCTCCCTGGACTGTGCCAACACCACCGGCAGCACAGACCCCAGCTGCAGAGGGCAGAGTGGGCACTCACCCAGGCCATCTGCCCCCAGGGCCCACAGGAAGGCAGCCCAGAGATGGGGCTCCAGGCCCAGAAATGGAGGGGCCAGAGCCACTGCCAGACACACACGCTAAGCACCAAGTCCAGCCAGGCCTGGAATCAGGCAGGGACCATGAACCAAATACCCTCGACCTCTGCCTCACAGGCCAACAGCGGGGCCTGTTCCCCTCCCCCACAACGCCACTCACCAGAACCAATGTGGCACCTTTGGGCCAACCCACCATGGGCCCAGAGACCCTCCCGAGCTCTGCTGGGTCAGAACAGCTATGGCCGCGGCTTGGGGAACTCAGGACCCACCTCTCAGTGGGATGGGGGTTTGAGGCAGGAGGTCCAGGCTCACCAGGATGCCCCTCACACTCTCCAAACTCATGGGGGGACTGCTGCCCCAGCCCAGCCAGGACTCACCCTCCCAGCAACTTCCATCTACATCCACTGGGTAGCCTCTAGCTCTCACCCATACTGAGTGAATGACTGATCAGCCCCTCTCAGAATTTATTCCAATGAATAAATGATTATATAGAATAAATAGAGCTTGGAGCTCTGCAGGTAGGTCTCAGGGGAGGGGAGGAAGGAGGCAGCTGATGGGGGTCCTCTGCCAGACCTGAGGCTACCAGGTCACCGGTCAGAGGCCCTAGGGAGAAACAAGGTAAGCTCCCCTGTGCTGTCTGCCTCCTGCACCTGCCAGCATCACCCTAATCCATCCTTCTTTCCTGCTGGGCCTTGACCTCTGCACCTGCCCCACGTCCCAGCCATTCCCAGGCCTGCCCAGACAACCTGAACAACTACTCCTGCTTCAAGGCCCAGATTTGCCTGCCCACCTACCTCCTGGGCCACAACACCCACTGGTCCTACAAATCCCCCAGCAAGCCTGGCCTCTGCTGGGAGTGCACATAGGGCCGTGGCTAGGCGGTGTCTGCAGCTTGTGGGTGACCCACAGTGACTATCAGACAAAGGAGCAGGGGGAAGACCCCTCAGGACACTCCCCAGAGCGCAGGTGGCTGGGCACATGCCTCACCACACTCCCTGCTGGCTTGACTTTGTGACAGAGATCGTGTGTGACTTTGGTAATTTTCGTTAAAATAATTAACTAAGCTAAAAACGAAAGCACCGTTTCACATACCCAATGCTCCTGGCCAAAGCAGCCCAGACCCAGAGGAGTAAAGACTGTGAGATTGCCCAGTTAGGGTAGGGGAGATGGCCCGGACCAGACTCCCTCAAACAATGCCACACCTTGCAGAGCCGGCCTGAGCCTGCAGGAAGGCTGGCCAGGCAGGGCCAGGGGCATCCAGCCCTTCAAGGCTGCCAAGGACACACCCTCCCCTCTGCCACTCCCTGGAGGTGGGCCCGAGAGAGGTGAGTTAGCCAAACATCCCCCAGGACCCCATAAAAGGCACAGAGTGGCCCCAGCCTGGCCTGACCTGGGGCCATCCAGAACCCTTGCAAATCACAAATTCCAGAAAATGGCTCAATGTCAAAATCCCAAGACACAACCACACACAAGGACATGCGCTGCCTGAGGGCGGCCAGGCACACCTGCTCGGCCCAGGGGGCCTCTGGGTACCCGCCCGGGACTGCTGAGCCAGGGACTTAGGTTACCGTGGCTATGCTGGGTCAGGCCTCAAGTAGCCAGCCAGCGTCCTCCTCCACTGTCCCAAGGCCCAGCCCAGTGCCAGCGGGAAGTCACCTCAGCCAGACAGCCACCAAGGCCAGACTGGAGGACACTGACCCAGAGGCTGCCCCAAGTCCGCAGATGGGGCCAAGGCTACTCCCAGGAACCCAAGTGTTGTGTGGCTCAGCAGGGACAGAGGCCAGCAACCCAGGGCAGGGGTGGGTGGAGGGCCGTCCCACAGCCCCTGGTGACCCTGACCTCTGCCTCATTGTCAGGATCCTGGAGAAAGGGGTTCGGGGGAGGCTGTCCTGAACTTTTGGAGATGTTTGCAGACCTCAGCTGACAGATCTGTCCCCCTGTCCCAGATCATTCCCCCTCATGCTAACCAGGGGACACCCTGGGTGACTGGGCCTCTGCCCCCACCCCATCCCTTCCCCCGCAACACTCCTCTGACTCGAGGCCCCATGAATCGCAGCACTACTGGCCAGGCCTGGGCACCTGCCATCCAAGGGGGCCAGTGGGGCCCTGAGCCTGACAGGTGCTAAGGTGAGACTTCAGACCCTGGGGGTATCAGAAGTTTGCATTCTGATGAAACTGAGCAAGGGATTTAAGTAGAGGTTGCCATGATCAGGACTTCGCTGTAGGAAGATCTAATTTACCAGCAAGGATGTGGAAACTACATGGATATAACAAGGGATGGCTGGATGAAGGAGAAAGCGCCATAACTTTTGTCAGTGGTTCAGACTTTTGGTAACCTGAAAGGGACTAGTGACAAGACGAATGAGGAGAAGCCAGGTTCAGCCGACTTTGTGGATGAGGGTGGACAGCTCCAGAAACTGACTGAGTGATAGGTAAGAGAGAAGAAGTCATCAAAGTAACCCCAAGATATCAAAGGGAAAAAAAGGAAAGGAAGTGTTAAGAGAAACAGAAAGAACATATTCAGTTCTGTACAGTGCCAAGGAGGAGACACCAGGGTAGACCCCATAGAGACAACTGACACTGAACCACAGATAAGGTACTGGAGTACAGCAGGAAGACTTGAAATTAGGGCCAGCAAATACGTCTACCACGAGGCCAGACTTTAAGCCATGAATGTGGGAGTGAATTCAAAGAACTTGTTGAGAGAAAAAAGGAAAATAGAACCTCGGGAATATTTACATTGAATGACAAGAAAGAGGGTGAAGCACCATCAAAGGAGGAAAAGAAACAAGGGTCTGAGATATCGTAGGAAACCCAGGGCAGTGCAGAGGGACCACCAGGGAAGGGAAGGGTCAGTGCTGCAGGCACTACAGACACTGAGGATTGGTGGCTTCCTGGTGACTGTTGAGAGAGCAGAGTCAGATGATCCACAGAAACACCACAAAATGGGGTTCGAGAGCAAACAGAGACTGAATGGGAAAGTGACAAATACAAACTACTTTTTAAGGAAGTTAATACTTTAAGAAGAAATAACTCACAGACAATGCAAAAGCAGACAGTAATTATTATTATTAAACATGAAGCCCAAGTCCATTTATAGACTGGAGGATAAAATAGTGCTAAGGAAGACTCTGCAGTTAAATAGGCAAAGCGAGAGAGAACTAGGTCTCCCATTGTACAGGGCACTTGGAATGAAAACTACAGATAAAAGAAATCTAAAGTCACTGCCCATGCTCAGTGATTCAGTAATTTTATTACAGTCCTTCTTTCTCTACGTCTTCCCAACATTGCTTCCTCTTCCTTTTAACCAATAAGAAAAAATGCTTTGCAAGAGCTGTTACAAGTCTTTTTTGGACACCTTCCCAAATATTCACTGGCCCTCAGTAATCTCTAAGCATCAGTCAGAGGACAGGTAGCATATACTTTGAGCATTTTAATTTTCTAAAAAATTTTTAAACAAATTATCTCAAAGCATAATCTTGTTTAAAAGGCCACATTCTGTGAACTTCTTTCATGATAGGTCCAATTCAAATAGCTCTTCAGTTACTAATAACAAACTTATGTGTTGTTCTCTTATGCTCCTTCACTGTCCCAAGACATCCTCAAGTTCATTATTTGTGGGGTTTTTTTTTAACTTGTTTATTTAGTCTGTATTGTTCTCTTTGGTGTTAAAGAGATGCCCCCTACGGGCATTGTCACCTGGTCACACAGAATCTGCAGTTACTTCTACTTTAGGCTGGTGCTCTGAAACCAACTAAATCAAATGTTTCTTTGCTCTGCTATCAGGTTACCTACAAAACTAAATAGGGAAACTATTTGTTACTACAAGAAATTATATAAACAACAACATGGAAGAATTTTGAATATGAGTCTTTATAATCTCACACAGAAGAATGAATCCACAGTCGATGTCAAAATGGAACTTGAAGAGTCTTTCCTTTCCTCTCCAACTCTGAAACAGTCACCCCTACTCATTTAACCCCAGTGGTTTTAACTGGGTTCATGTTGTCAGCTTTATACCAAGATCTCATGCAGTATTAAATCAGGGCATACCTAATTTTTAAGAGTGCTTGGAGTGACATAAGGAAAACCATATGAAGAATTTCAAGAAAAGGCAGCTAACTTTGTCATTCAGGTTTTTACTGTAATCATTTCCTTTCCTGTGTCATCACTTATCATCTCTTTGCCTCAAATATCAACTGGGCACTTGGCTATAAAGCAGGTAATGGAAGAAAGGTGGATATAAATTCGAGCTTCAGAACATAATTCCCTGTCTCCTGAGAAATACACATTCAAACTCTGAATTTCAACCACTGGAAGTTAGCCCCAGGGAAAAAGGATGCATAGCCTTTCTTCAGGGAAATATTGTAGGTCTCTGAGTACAGGACTGGGTGTTATTTTTCCAGTTTTAAGGCAACCCCCAGAAATCCAGCCTATTCTATTTTATTCCTGACCTAAAGGTACCAAGGAGTGCTTGGATCCCAGGCTCCTGAAGCAGCCTAGTAATTCTGGGCTACAATGCTAAGAGGCACCCGCAGGCACACCTGGTGTCCTTGGGCAGTGATATGGGTGGAAGCTTTAGGCGGAGGGCACCCTTCTCCCTGCAGAAGAGGAGCTTTTGACCTGAAGGCCCAGAGAGAAGATATGTGCACGTGTATGCATGCCTGTGTGTGTATTGTTCTGGGACGCAAGTGCAGAGCTTTCATTAGATTGGGGTCAGAGAACTGAGAGAATGGAAGAGCCACTTCCCCAGGGCACACCCCAGTCAGAATCTGCACGCTCGGAGCTGGCCCCCACGAGTACGCCGAGAAGCAAGAAGTCCAACAAGAGCGTCGGACGACAGGCTAACTCCTGAGGCCCTTTGATCCCTTCAGCTACGCCCGCCGGGCAAGGACAGAGAGGGGAGCAGACTTGTAAAGCTATGTCGTCAACATCGTGAGAAGGGACTGAGACGGGACCACGTGTTGCTCAGAAAATGTTTCCTCACCACCGCAGTCTGGTTATTCACTGGTGTGGCCTTCCGCCTACAAAGGCATTTTACATGCCCTTATTTAACCTCCCGGTTTCCATTTCCTCATATGTGTAATGAGAATGGAAATAGTGTCTGTCTCATGGGGTTTTTATAAGGACTAGACGAGTGCTCTATATAAAGGCCGTAAAGCAGCACCAGCCAGAGATCACCCGGCGCATCTGAGCACCAGCTATAGTTTGAGCGTTTTAAATTATTAAGTAAGTATATAATAAAATTGACGTAACACAAACGGTGGTCGTCGCAGGTGCCGCATCCGCTCCCTGAGAACAACGGAGACCAACGCGCTGGGCGGTGGGAGGGGAGCGTGTGGTAGGGCCGCCTGCTCGCGGCCGGAGGGCCTGGCCCGGCCCCTTTGCGGACTCCGCCCGGCTGTGCTGGGGAGCCTCCCCATTCATTCTTTTTGCTTTCTTTTCTTACCCCATTTGTCTTGTGGTTTTCCTTTTCTAAAATCATAAGAGGACTAATATTTACTAACCATCCACTCTGTGTCACATACATGGCACCATTATTTTAAAAACACCCCATTTTACAGAAAAGGAAACTGTGAGTTAGAGAAGTTTAAAAACCTTTCTGAATGCTTTTTTTCTTGGTAGAGGGAAGGTTTAGGGTTTGACTTATAGTATAGTATAGTATTATAGTATTAACCTATTACGGTTCTTCTTGTTCTCAAGTACATCCCAGTCAATGAGAGATTTTCTGATTATAGAGAATGGATCTGCATGCTCTCTTACCTCAG
>JAVSCE010003880.1:0-24181 GCA_032199065.1 Smutsia gigantea
TAAACAATTTCCAGAGAGCTGAGGGAATTTGCCTCTCATAAACCACCTCCTCAGGATATCTTAAAAGGACTGCTCTAGATGGAAGCTAAGGCTAAAAAGAAGTCATCAGAGAAAATAAAATGATAGCAAAGAAAGCAGACTATCCAAATACTAACTAAAGGCAAAGAATAAAACACCCAGTATATAAAGAATGGAGGAGGAAAAATAAGAAGGGAGACAAATAAAGAATCATCAGACTGTGTTTACAATAACTTAACAAGAAAGTTGAGTTAGACTGTTAGACAGTAGAGAAGGTACCCTTGAACTTTTGGTAACCACGAATCTAAAGCCAGCAATGGCAATAAGTACATACCTATCGATAATCACCCTAAATGTAAATGGACTGAATGCACCAATCGAAAGACACAGAGTAATAGAATGGATAAAAAACCAAGACCCATACATATGCTGCTTACAAGAGACTCACCTCAAGCCCAAAGATATCCCCAGGCTAAAGGTGAGGGATGGAAAAAGATATTTCATGCAAACAACAGGGAGAAAAAAGCAGGTGTTGCAGTACTTGTATCAGACAAAAAAGACTTCAAAACAAAGAAGGTAGCAAGAGATAAAGAAGGACATTACATAATGATAAAGGGGTCAGTCCAACAAGAGGATATAACCATTATAAATATATATGCACCCAACACAGGAGCGCCAGCATATGTGAGACAAATACTAACAGAATTAAAGGAGGAAATAAGACAGCAATGCATTCATCATAGGAGACTTCAACACACCACTCACTCCAGAGGACAGATCAACCAGACAGAAAATAAGTAAAGACACAGAGGCACTGAACAACACACTAGAAGAGATGGACCTAACAGACATCTACAGAACTCTACACCCAAAAGCAACAGGATACACATTCTTCTCAAGTGCACATGGAACATTTTCCAGAATAGACCACATACTAGGCCACAAAAAGAACCTCAGTAAAGTCGAAAATATTGAAATTCTACCAACCAACTTCTCAGATCATAAAGGTATTAAACTAGAATTAAATTTTAAAAGAAAACAAAAAGGCTCACAAATACATAGAGACTTAACAACATTCTCCAAAATAATCAATGGGTCAACGACCAAATCAAAACAGAAATCAAAGAATATATGGAGAATAATGACAACAACGACAGAAAGCCACAACTTCTGTGGGATGCAGCAAAGGCAGTTCTAAAAGGAAAGTATATTGCAATCCAGGCCTATTTAAAGAAGGAAGAACAATCCCAAATGAATAGTCTAAAGACACAATTACTGAAATTGGAAAAAGAACAAATGAGGCCCAAAGTCACCAGAAGGAGGGACATAATAAAGATCAGAAAAGAAAAATAAACAAAATAGATAAACCCCTAGCCAGACTTATAAAGAGAAAAAGAGAATCTACACACATAAACACAATCAGAAATGAGAAAGGAAAAATAATGACGGACCCCACAGAAATACAAAGAATTATAAGAGATTTTATGAGAATCTATATGCTAACAAGCTGGAAAACATAGAAGAAATGGACAACTTCTTAGAAAAATACAACCTTCCAAGACTGACCAAGCAAGAAACAGAAAACCTAAACAAACCAATCACCAGCAACGAAATTGAATCGGTAATCAAAAACTACCCAAGAACAAAATCCCGAGACCAGATGGATTCACCTCTGAATTCTACCAAACATACAGAGAAGAAATAACACCCATTCTTCTTAAATAGAAGAGGAGGGAATACTTCCAAACTCATTTTATGAAGCCAGCATCACTCTAATACCAAAACACGGCAAAGACCTCACCAAAAAAGAAAATTACACACAAATATCCCTGATGAATGTAGATGCAAAAATACTCAACAAAATATTAGCAAATCGAATTCAAAATTACATCAAGAGGATCATACACCATGATCAAGTGTGATTCATCTTAGGGATGCAAGGATGGTACAACATTCGAAAATCCATCAACATCATCCACCACATCAACAAACAGAAGAACAAAACCACATGATCATCTCCATAGATGCTGAAAAAGCATTTGACAAAATTCAGCATCCATTCATGATTAAAACTCTCAACAAAATGGGTATAGAGGGCATGCACCTCAACATCATAAAGGCCATATATGACAAACCCACACTTAACATCATACTTAACAGCGAGAAGCTGAAAGCTTTTCATCTAAGATCGGGAACAAGACAGGGATGCCCACTCTCTCCACTGTTATTCAACATACTACTGGAGGTCCTAGCCATGGCAATCAGACAAAACAAAGAAATACAAGGCATCCAGATTGGTAAAGAAGAAGTCAAATTGTCACTATTTGCAGATGACATGATATTGTACATAAAAAAACCCTAAAGACTCCACTCCAAAACTACTAGAACTAATATCTGAATTCAGCAAAGTTGCAGGATACAAAATTAACACACAGAAATCTGTTGCTTTCCTATACACTAGTGATGAACTAACAGAAGAGAAATCAGAAAAACAATTCCATTCAGTTTCATCAAAAAGAATAAAATACCTAGGAATAAACCTAACGAAGGAAGTGAAAGACCTGTACTCTGAAAACTACAACACACTCCTAAGAGAAATTAAAGAGGACACTAACAAATGGAAATTCATCCCATGCTCTTGGCTAGGAAGAATAAATATTGTCAAAATGGCTATACTACCTAAAGCAATCTGCAGATTCAACGCAATCCCTATCAAAATACCAACAGCTTTCTTCAATGAACTGAAACAAATAATTCTCAAATTCATATGGAACCACAGAAGACCCCGAATAGCCAAAGCAATCCTGAGAAGGAAGAATAAAACAGGGGGAATTACGCTCCCTGACTTCAAGCTGTACTACAAAGCCACAGTAATCAAGACAATTTGGTATTGGCACAAAAACAGACCCACAGACCAGTGGAACAGAATAGAAAATCCAAACATTAACCCAAACATATACAGTCAATTAATATTTGATAAAGGAGTCTTGTATATACAATGGGGAGATGACAGCCTCTTCAGCAGCTGGTGTTGGAAAAACTGGACAGCTACATGTAAGAGAATGAAACTGGACTATTGTCTAGCCCCATACACAAAGGTGAAACTCAAGGTGGATCCAAGACCTGAATGTAAGTCATGAAACCATAAAACTCTTAGAAAAACACATAGGCCAAAATCTCTTGGACATAAACATGACCGACTTCTTCATGAACATATCTCCCCAGGCAAGGGAAAGAGAAGCAAAAATGAACAAGTAGGACTATATCAAGTTGAAAAGCTTCTGTACAGCAAAGGACACCATCGGTAGAACAAAAAAGACACCCCACAGTATGGGAGAATATATTCATAAGTGACGTATCCGATAAGGGGTTGACATCTAAAATATATAAAGAGAGGACTTCCGGGAAGATGGCGGTGTGAGCAGGGCGGCAGAAATCTCCTCCCAACACTATATTTATCTATGAAAACACAGAAAATACATCTATTCCTAAAAGAGAGACAAGAATACAGAAGAAAGCGCACAGCGTGCAGCTACACCCGACAGGACTCGGCACCCCAAGAGGCGGGTAAGTTACGGAGCCGCGACCCGGCGGGACCCGAGCCCTCCCCCACCCCAGCGCACCGGCGGGAGGAGAGGATTCAGAGCCAGGAGGGACTGGAAGTGCACCCCGCGAAGTAGCCAGCCCGGGTGATCTGTGCGGGGAGCGCTGACCCACATCACGCAGTGTAGCGGGGATTGGAGAGACAGAGCGGCAAGATGTGATGAGCAGGGAACACGCCAGGGTGCTTGCAGCCCGCTCCCGGGAAGGAAAAAAAAAAGCGCGCGCTTTCTTCAGTGGTCTTAAAGAGACAGGAGCCCAGCAGAGGAGCCGGATTGCCCCATCACACTCAGCCCAGCAGGCTGGGAGTCCTGGGGAGTTTCAGATGCCTTAGCTGGAGACTGAGGAATCGTAGCCATACTTACACTTCTCACTGAGATCAACAGCCTCCTTCCTATTCGTTCCCACCCCTGCCAGAGCGATAAAGGGCCCTGCGGAGCGGCACAGTCACAGCTGTGGAACAGTGGGGCAATAGCGCCACCTAGAGCATTCCCACAGAATCTACGTCCGGTGGGCATTTTTTTTGTTTTTGTTTTGTTTTGTTTTTGTTTTTTCTTTTCTTTCTTTTTTCTTTTTTCTTTCTTTCTTTTTTTTCTTTTTTTTTCTCTTTTTTTTTCTTCTCTTTTTAAAGTCTTAAAGAACACAGCTGACATACGTGGCAACTGTCAGTGACCAATTATACAGCCATGAAAAGACAGAGGAATATGGTTCAGACCAAAATCAACCAGACAACCCCAGAGAGGGAGTCTGAAGGGATGGAAATGCACAGCCTCCCTGAAAAAGATTTCAGAATAAAAGTCATAACCATGCTGATGGACCTACAGAGAAATGTGCAAGAGCTGAGGGAGGAAGAGAGGGAACTGAGGAAAGACAATACAGAAATCAGACAAGCGATCGACGGGCTTAACAGCAGAATGGATGAGATGCAAGAGACTGTTAATGGAATAGAAAACAGAGAACAGGAGTACAGAGCAGCTGAGGCAGAGAGAGATAAAAGGATTTCTAGGAATGAAAGAATATTAAGAGAACTGTGTGACCAATCCAAACGGAACAATATTCGCATTATAGGAGTACCAGAGGAAGAAGAGAGAGAAAAAGGGATAGAAAGTGTCTTTGAAGAAATAATTGCTGAAAACTTTCCCTCGCTGGGGAAGGAAGTAGTCTCGCAGTCCACCGAAGCTCATAGATCTCCCAACACAAGGGACCCAAGGAAGACAACACCAAGACACATAATAATTAAGATGGCAAAGATCAAAGATAAAGACAGGGTATTAAAGGCAGCTAGAGAGAGAAAAAGATCACCTACAAAGGAAAACCCATCAGACTATCATCAGACTTCTCAACAGAAACCTTACAGGCCAGAAGAGAATGGCATGATATATTTAACGTTATGAAACAGAAGGGCCTCGAACCAAGAATATTGTATCCAGCACGATTATCATTTAAATATGATGGAGGGATTAAACAATTTCCAGATAAACGAAAGTTGAGAGAGTTTGCCTCTCATAAACCACCACTACAGGATATCTTAAATGGACTGCTCTAGATGGAAGCACACCTAAGGCTAAAAAGATGTCACTAGAGAAAAAAAAATCATAGCAAAGAAAGCAGACCATCCAAATACTAACTAAAGGCAAAGAATAAAACACCTATTATAGAAAGAATGGAGGAGGAGGAATAAGAAGGGAGAGAAATAAAGAAACATCAGACTGTGTTTACAATAACTTAACAAGAAAGTTAAGTTAGATTGTTAGATAGTAAAGAAGCAACCCTTGAACCCTTGGTAACCACGAATCTAAAGCCAGCAATGGCAATAAGTACATACCTATCAATAATCACCCTAAATGTAAAAGGACTGAATGCACCAATCAAAAGACACAGAGTAACAGAATGGATAAAAAAGCAAGACCCATCTATATGCTGCCTACAAGAAACTCACCTCAAATCCAAAGATATACACAGACTAAAAGTGAAGGGATGGAAAAAGATATTTCATGCAAACAACAAAGAGAAAAAAGCAGGTGTTGCAGTACTTGTATCAGACAAAATAGACTTCAAAACGAAGAAAGTAGCAAAAGATAAAGAAGGACATTACATAATGATAAAGGGCTCAGTCCAACAAGAAGATATAACCATTATAAATATATATGCACCCAACACAGGAGCGCCAGCATATGTGAGACAAATACTAACAGAATTAAAGGAGGAAATAAGACAGCAATGCATTCATCATAGGAGACTTCAACACACCACTCACTCCAGAGGACAGATCAACCAGACAGAAAATAAGTAAAGACACAGAGGCACTGAACAACACACTAGAACAGATGGACCTAACAGACATCTACAGAACTCTACACTCAAAAGCTACAGGATACACATTCTTCTCAAGTGCACATAGAACATTTTCTAGAATAGACCACATACTAGGCCACAAAAAGAACATCAGTAATTTCAAAAATATTGAAATCCTACCAACCAACTTCTCAGATCACCAAGGTATAAAACTAGAAATAAATTTTAGAAAGAAATGAAAAAGGCTCACAAATACATGGAGACTTAACAACACTCTCCTAATTAATCAATGGGTTAACGACCAAATCAAAACAGAAATCAAAGAATATATGGAGACTAATGACAACAACAACACAAAGCCACAACTTCTGTGGGACGCAGCAAAGGCAGTTCTAAGAGGAAAGTATATTGCAATCCAGGCCTATTTAAAGAAGGAACAACATTCCCAAATGAATAGTCTAAAGACACAATTACTGAAATTGGAAAAAGAAGAACAAATGAGGCCCAAAGTCACCAGAAGGAGGGACATAATAAAGATTAGAGAAGAAATAAATAAAATTGAGAAGAATAAAACAATAGAAAAAATCAATAAAACCAAGAGCTGGTTCTTTGAAAAAATAAACAAAATAGATAAACCCCTAGCCAGACTCATTAAGAGAAAAAGAGAATCTACACACATAAACACAATCAGAAATGAGAAAGGAAAAATCACGACGGACCCCACAGAAATACAAAGAATCATAAGAGAATATTATGAGAATCTATATGCTAACAAGCTGGAAAACATAGAAGAAATGGACAACTTCTTAGAAAAATACAACCTTCCAAGACTGACCAAGCAAGAAACAGAAAAACTAAACAGACCAATCACCAGTGACGAAATCGAATTGGTAATCAAAAAACTACCCAAGAACAAAACCCCTGGGCCTGATGGATTCACCTCTGAATTCTACCAGACATATAGAGAAGAAATAACACCAATTCTCCTTAAAGTTTTCCAAAAAATAGAAGAGGAGGGAATACTTCCAAACTCATTCTATGAAGCCAGCATCACTCTAATACCAAAACCTGGGCAAAGACCTCACCAAAAAAGAAAATTACAGACCAATATCCCTGATGAACATACATGCAAAAATACTCAACAAAATATTAGCAAACCGAATTCAAAAATACATCAAGAGGATCATACACCATGATCAAGTGGGATTCATCCCAGGGATGCAAGGATGGTACAACATTCGAAAATCCATCAACATCATCCACCACATCAACAAAAAGAACAAAAACCACATGATCATCTCCATAGATGCTGAAAGAGCATTTGACAAAATTCAGCATCCATTCCTGATTAAAACTCTCAGCAAAATGGGTATAGACGGCAAGTACTTCAACATCATAAAGGCTATATATGACAAACCCACAGCTAACATCATACTTAACGGCGAGACGCTGAAAGCTTTTCATCTAAGATCGGGAACAAGACAGGGATGCCCACTCTCTCCACTGTTATTCAACATAGTACTGGAGGTCCTAGCCACAGCAATCAGACAAAACAAAGACATACAAGGCATCCAGATTGGTAAAGAAGAAGTCAAATTGTCACTATTTGCAGATGACATGATATTGTACATAAAAAACCCTAAAGATTCCATTCCAAAACTACTAGAACTAATATCTGAATTCAGCAAAGTTGCAGGATACAAAATTAACACACAGAAATCTGTTGCTTTCCTATACACTAATGATGAACTAACAGAAGAAGAAATCAGAAAAACAATTCCATTCACAATTGCATCAAAAAGAATAAAATACCTAGGAATAAACCTAACGAAGGAAGTGAAAGACCTGTACTCTGAAAACTACAAGACACTCCTAAGAGAAATTAAAGAGGACACTAACAAATGGAAATGCATCCCATGCTCTTGGCTAGGAAGAATAAATATTGTCAAAATGGCTATACTACCTAAAGCAATCTGGTTTTCATTTAATCCCTATCAAACTACCAACAGCTTTCTTCAATGAACTGGAACAAATAATTCTAAAATTCATATGGAACCACAGAAGACCCCGAATAGCCAAATCAATCCTGAGAAGGAGGAATAAAACAGGGGGAATTACACTCCCTGACTTCAAGCTCTACTACAAAGCCACAGTGATCAAGACAATTTGGTATTGGCACAAAAACAGACCCACAGACCAGGGGAACAGAATAGAAAATCCAAACATTAACCCAAACATATACAGTCAATTAATATTTGATAAAAGTGCCTTGGATATACAATGGCGAGATGACAGCCTCTTCAGCAGCTGGTGTTAGAAAAACTGGACAGCTACATGTAAGAGAATGAAACTGGACTACTGTCTAGCCCCATACACAAAGGTAAACTCAAGGTGGATCAAAGACTTGAATGTAAGTCATGAAACCATAAAACTCTTAGAAAAAAACATAGGCAAAAATCTCTTGGACATAAACATGAGCAACTTCTTCATGAACATATCTCCCCAAGCAAGGGAAACAAAAGCAAAAATGAACAAGTGGGACTATATCAAGCTGAAAAGCTTCTGTACAGCAAAGGACACCATCAGTAGAACAGAAAGACATCCCACAGTATGGGAGAATATATTCATAAAAAACGTATCTGATAAAGGGTTGACATCCAAAATATATAAAGAACTCATGCACCTTAACAAACAGAAAGCAAATAATCCAATTAAGAAATGGGCAGAGGACATGAATAGACACTTCTCCAAAGAAGAAATTCAGATGGCCAACAGGCACATGAAAAGATGCTCCACATCGCTAATCATCAGAGAAATGCAGATTAAAACCACAATGAGATATCACCTCACACCAGTGAGGATGGCCAACATCCAAAACACAAACAACAACAAATGTTGGCGAGGATGTGGAGAAAAGGGAACCCTCCTACACTGCTGGTGGGAATGCAAATTCGTTCAACCATTGTGGAAAGCAGTATGGAGGTTCCTCAGAAAACTCAAAATAGAAATACCATTTGACCCAGGAATGCCACTCCTAGGAATTTACCCTAAGAATGCAGCAGCCCAATTTGAAAAGGACAGATGCACACCTATGTTTATTGCAGCACTATTTACAATAGCCAAGAAATGGAAGCAACCTAAGTGTCCATCAGTAGATGAATGGATAAAGAAGAGGTGGTACATATACACAATGGAATATTATTCAGCCATAAGAAGAAAACAAATCCTACCATTTGCAACAACATGGATGGAGCTAGAGGGTATTATGCTCAGTGAAATAAGCCAAGCCGAAAAAGACAAGTATCAAATGATTTCACTCATATGTGGAGTATAAGAACAAAGAAAAAATACTGAAGGAACAAAACAGCAGCAGACTCACAGAACCCAAGAACGGACTAATAGTTACCAAAGGGAAAGGGACTGGGGAAAATGGGCAGGAAGGGAGGGATAAGAGGGAAAAAGGGGCATTACGATTAGCAGATGTAATGTTGGGGGGCATGGGGAGGGCAGTACAACTCAGAGAAGACAAGTAGTGATTCTATAGCATCTCACTACGCTGATGGACAGTGACTGTAATGGGGTTGGTGGCGGGGACCTGATGAAGGGGTAGTTTAATAATCGTAATATTGCACATGTAATTGCAAATTAATGATAATAAAATAAATTATATTAAAAAAATAAAAATAAAATAAAATAAAATAAATAAAATATATAAAGAACTCATGCACCTCAACAAACAAAAAGCAAATAATCCAATTAAGAAATGGGCAGAGGACATGAATAGACACTTCTCCAAAGAAGAAATTCAGATGGCCAACAGGCACATGTAAAGATGTTCCACATCGCTAATCATCAGAGAAATGCAGATTAAAACCACAATGAGATATCACCTCACACCAGTGAGGATGGCCAACATCCAAAACACAAACAACAACAAATGTTGGCGAGGATGTGGAGAAAAGGGAACCCTCCTACACTGCTGGTGGGAATGCAAATTAGTTCAAGTATTGTGGAAAGCAGTGTGGAGGTTCCTTAAAAAACTCAAAATAGAAATACCATTTGACCCAGGAATCCCACTCCTAGGAATTTACCCTAAGAATGCAGCAGCCCAGTTTGAAAAAGACGTATGCACCCCTATGTTTATCGCAGCACTATTTACCATAGCCAAGAAATGGAAGCAACCTAAGTGTCCATCAGTAGATGAATGGATAAAGAAGATGCGGTACATACACATAGTGGAATATTATTCAGCCATAAGAAGAAAACAAATCCTACCATTTGCAACAACATGGATGGAGCTAGAAGGTATTATGCTCAGTGAAAGAAACCAAGCCAAAAAAGACAAGTATCAAATGATTTCACTCATATGTGGAGTATAAGAACAAAGAAAAAAACTGAAGGAACAAAACAGCAGCAGACTCACAGAACCCAAGAACAGACCAATAGTTACCAAAGGCAAAGGAACTGAGGATGGGTGGAAAGGGAGGGACAAGAGGGAAAAAGGGGCATTACAATTAGCAGATGTAATGTTGGCAGGGCCCGGGGAGGGCAGTACAACTCAGAGAAGTCAAGTAGTGATTCTATAGCATGTCACTACACTGATGGACAGTGACTGTAATGGGGTTGGTGGGGGTTACCTGATGAAGGGGGTAGTTTAATAAGCATAATATTGTACATGTAATTGTAGATTAATGATACCAAAATAAATTATAAAAAAAAAAGCTAATGTGCCACAGTCTAAGCAGCACATGGAAGATGTGCTGAGCAGCCCCAGTAACATCAAAATTAAAATGCCAACTTCCAAACGCTTCTTCAGGTAATTTATAAAGTTACAAAACAATGAGTAAAAATCTCAGTCCTCCTCTAATACCTTTCTGTACCATAACAGTACTCCTATACAGTCTTTTCACACCACCAACCCTACAGAATCCAGAACACAGCACAAAAGTCACACATAACTACACACTTCTAAGTTTTATTTTTTGATAAAACTTTACCATATTTTTTTTTACTCCCTCCTATAAATATTATGAGGTATTCAGTCAGCCAGAACAGAAGGTTTAATTTGGAAATGAAGATTGCTCTGATTCTTACCTTGGTTAAACTATTCTGTGACAACTACCACTCTGTATTTGACAAAACTGGAACTTACAATTTAATACCAGATAGTCTTCAAGGTTTTGGTAGTACAATATCATGCAACAATCAAAACACTTCCTAACAAATGGTACCTATTTATGTATAGTTAATTCATTTGATCTCAAAGAAATTTTTACCTAATAATTTAGGCCAGAGAGGTCTTATTTCTTTGGATACTCAAGGTTTTTCAAAGATGCACTTAATATTTTTAAGATGATACTGTCTACTGCAAAACTCAGCTGTAAGAGATACTTTTCCAGTCACCCACATTCCTTGAAAGCTTTCCGTTCAGTATTAATGCATTATAGAGAATTCAACTGGGAAATAGCTCTCCACCAGAACGTGAAGAGTTAAAAACGCAGATTAATGAAAACTTAGGATTTGATCTTAGTGCAACAAGAGCCATATTCTAGTTTACATTCATTGGCAGAAAATGCCTGGATTCAAACCAAGAAAGCAAAACTTTCAAATTCACAATGCACTGAGCTAAGGAACTGAGCATTCTTTACTACCTGAATCATAAAATGAAAAAAGAATGGCATCAGAGCAACATATTAATTTATTCATGGACACTTAAGCCCAAACTCTAGTACATGCGAAGAGCATCATGTTATTCACATCAAATTTTTATAGAATATATGGTCTTCTAACCACCATGCCCAGGCCAGTGACAATACACAAGACCAATGGTTTCAATCTCTTTGATAGCCAACACACACATCAACCCAGCCATATAAATGTTAGTGAGTGACTGGAAAACTGCCCCTCTCTCCAAGAAATATTTTTCTCTAGTAGCTCAAACTAGAAGGTAAAAGTTTGAACTCAGGGCTGAACACCCTTCAGGTAACCATTATGTTTTTAAACAACATAGGACAAACTTCTCAAAGTTTTGTTTTAATTTCAAGACCAACACATCACTTTAAAGGACTGAAAAATCAAAAGTATTGTTCCTTTTCTCTGGATTCCCAGGTCGGTCTGCACACCTCACAGAAGAGAAAGAATGATGGGTTTTACTTTTCTTAGTGTGACACTACCATCTTCACAGAGAGGAACGGTTTCCAGCTCCTGGCTCAAGGGTTTTTGCTCACTGACAAAGCTGAAACCTTACTCTCCTGCATCTAGTCTGTTAGATGAAAGAAAGTGGGGGCAGCAGCTCAGTTACAGTATCCTTCTGGGAACTTACTGAAGGTGAGGGGCAAGTTGGATGATCTGTAACATGTGCCTTAGAGTCATAGGGGAAAAAATGGTAGCCTTCATACCAGTGAAGTTTTTCTAGAAAACATCTGGCCTACTGCTACCATATTAATTCTGCGGAAAACCAGCACACAAAAGCAGTCAATTCCCTCATTCCAGAGCAACAACCCTTTTAAAAAAATTCAACCCACAGACAAACTACAGGGAGGCAGAATAGCAAAGTGCAGTATTCTCAGAACATTCAGGGAAATTACTAGTACCCTAAGATATCTTTCACGGTGAGACAATTTTGAGAAGCTTTGCATCCTTTAATCATTCTTTCACCACTCCCAATGTACAATATATAGTTAGACATGCAAGGCTCTGGAAATTCATGTTGTAAAGAAATATACCTTAATTTAACCAAGAATTTTTCAAAACTCTACTTGGCCATGTAACTTTTTTTTTTTTAAGGTATCACTGATATACAATCTTATGCTCAGGTTTCACATAAGTGACCACATAACTTTTTTTTCACAAAAGAACTATTAATACTCTCTGAGGACTTTTTTTTTAAAGGCAAAACTAAAGTCTATGAGAAACATTAGGAGAATGGTTAAGATCACAATTTTTGGAATCAGGCAGAGTTGTTCACCACTCTTTATTAATCTGTGAGATTCCAACAAAATGACAGCCTCTCTGGGAATTGAATTTTCCCTTCTGTAACATGGTTACAGGATCTACCTCACAGAGTTACTGTGAGAATTAAAATAGTGCAAAGCCTTACACAAAGAAAGCACTCAGCAAATGAGTTTACAAGTTCTTTTTAAGTTCTAAAAGCTACAAAGATGCAAATTTTTTTAAATCTGGGGAAAAATTAGAATTCAGGACTGACAGTCCTTCAGAAGTGTAACACCCTAGCATTTTGCAACCTTTTTTTTATCCACTGGAATATCGGGAGAGCCTTTAAATTTACATTTAAGATGATATACAGGAGTATATTACACCTACTGATGAAAATGGTATGAACAGAACTTGTACTATAGAAGAGTATTTATGGCTTCAACGATAAAAAAAAGCCTTCCTTACACCAGTATGGCTGGTGTCCTTATATAAAGGAGAAGACTGGACAAAGAGATACACACAGGGAGAATGCCATGTGAAGACTGGAGTGACGCTGCCACAAGCCAAGAACTATCAGAAGCTAGAAGAGAGACCCAGAATAGAAACTTCTCTGATGCCTTCAGAGAGAGAATGCACCCTACTCCCCGACACTTTGATTTTGCCTCCAGAACTGTGAGAAAATAGATTTCTATTGTTTAACTCCTCCCCCCAAGTCTGCAGTACTTTTTTATGGCAGCCTCAGCAAACCAATACATCTGTCTTGTTTACTGCTGTACCCCCAAGGCATGGCATATAGTAGGTGCTCAATAAATAGCTCTTCAATTAAAAAAAAAGAAAGGGCCTCATACTTATATGAACAAGAGAAAATGAGTTGCAAGGAAAACAGCTGTGCTGGCACATAATAATTATCAATTATACTATGCTTTACAGTTTATAAAGCACGTTTACTTGCATAATCTCAATTGACTAACACAAAAACTAGCAAAATAGGTAGAGCAGCTATGGATCCTCATTTCTACACTGAAGAAACTATGGCTCAGAAACTTCAAGTGACTCAGCCGAAGTCACACAGATGATAAATGGCAGAACCAAGACTCCAACCCTGTTCTTCTACCCCCAGAAGATAACAAAAGGAGCATCTTCTGAATGTATGCAGCATTTTCTCATCCCACAGGATTACTCACATTTTTTAGTATCTTTTAGGTACAAGCACTATGCTAGGCACTAGAGACACAACAGTAAAAAGACATGGTATCTTTTTTCCTTCAGGATGTTTACAGCTCACTAGGGGGGAGAGAAGCAATATTTATGAATTAGAGTGAGATCAAAGAAGAGAGAGAGCATATCCAGCCTCTTTGGGCAAGTCAGGAAGGCTTCCGAACGTAGCATTTGAGACAAGTTTTGGAAGCTGATCTGGGAACTAAAAGAGCTGTATCTGCTTATGTATAAACTGTGAGGGAGCAAAGTCTAAGATTTAAAAGGCAAAGGCAAAGATTTAAAAACTTTCTACACAAAGTTTCAATTTTACCTTTAAATGATTAGAAACTATTGAATACTTTTTAAAAAAGAGAAGTAGAATAATAATATCTCTGTGTTAGACCATTTTGAAGACAATATGATTAAGAGCTTAAAAAGGAACAAGACTAAAAACAGAACTGTTAAGAGATCATGGCAATATTCCAAATAAATTGTTGTGGGCCTAAATTAGGAGACTAGCAATGGAGACCAGAAAAAAGCATAGATCCAGAAATATTTACAAAGTACTGGATAAGAGAGAGAATTGACAATGGTGCTCACATTTCTGGCTTAGGTCACTCAAAGAATCACAGAAGGGGAACAGATGATGAAAATGTTGAGTTTGAGGTACCAATGGAATACACAGTAAACAAATGGAAACAAGAGGCTGGAGTTTAGGAAAAATGTGATAATATATGTGAATATATATGAATTTTTTTTTTTCAATTATCAAGTGTTATTTGTCATTTCAATGGGAAGGCAACCATTTTATCACTACTTGTATAATGCTCCAAAGTTCACAGAACACTTTAAGATGCCATGTTATGCTTATCACATTTCATACTTTGTTATAAACAAACATGAGGTTAGGAAAAGTTACTATCCTTCCTACTTGATCAACAAATATTTACTATGTGCTAGAAAAGGTAGTAAGCATTAAACAAAACACCAAAATAAATCCACGCCTTCACAGATCTGATTTCATATGAGGGAAACCAGTAAGCAATAAATGTAACAGGTATGTTATAAAAAGTTGTAAGTGCTATGAAAAAGAAAATAGAGCAGGCAAGGTCTCAGAGTGAAGGGTGGGAGTTGAAGATGCAATTTTAAATAGGGTAGGATAAGATCTCACTGAAAAGGTGACATTTAAAAAAAGATTTAAAGGAAGTAAGGAAATGTCATTTGTATTATTCTGTAGGGAAAAAACTAGCTATTTCCCACTAGAGGGAATAGCTAGTGCAAAGATCCTAAGATAAAGAGTGTAACTGGGGTATTAAAGGAACAAGTCAGTTTGGCTGCAATGGAGTACGCAAGAGGGAAGATGATAGTTCAAAAAGAGAAGGGGTGGGAGGGCAGATAATGTAAAACCTTATAGGCCACAGTAAGGAGTCGCTTTTAGTGGGAGAAATGGGAATTCAAAAATTAGCATATAGCTAATATAGCTAATATATGGCAAAGCTAAAATTTGACCCAGGACTTCTAGACTCTCTACATCTGTGTTCTACTATTCCAATTTGCCACTTATTAGCCCACAACCTCCCTCCCAGGAAGTATGAATTTAAATGCTCTCAAGAAGCTAAGTTTATAAATATCTTCTAGGTAAGAGATGCAAAAGCACTCCAGTTAATATTTCTAATGCCTCACAACTATAATGAGTATTTATTAACCCTAATGTCTAATTTAAATCATACTAACATCCCTGCCTGTATTTTGGGAGATTACAAATTCTACCTTCCCCAAAAATGAGACAAGATGAAGAAAGCTTTGATTAGGAGGTTTAAAGCATGACTTTCAGGTTCAAGTAAAAGCAACCTGAATTATTTTTTTAAAGTATACTAGCCAGATGTGAAAAGCAACAACAGAATGGCTCAGGACTGTCGAAGTAATTAACATTTTCTAGTTTACTTGTTAGTATCAATAACAATTAAGTTCACATGTTGTCAAAAAAGCTTCTGCAGTTACTATGACTCACTGAGGTCTGGGATTTGACCATTTCATGCCTCAAAAGTAACAAAATATGTGTTTTCTATTCATCTGTTGCTTTGGTATATAACCCTGAACTCTTGACAGTTAATGTCAACTTAAGGCAATGGCAAAGATTAGAGGATTTTGAGGCAGACACCACCAAAAAAATACATGAGACAGGTTAAGCCCTCAATGGCCCTAGGTCACTCCTTTCCTACTGGATGAACTCAAACTGTGTAGAAATATTTCATATGTCTGTAAGAGAGAAGGTAATAGACGGAACTGAAGGAAGGAGCATTTAAATTCCGATCTACTCTTCAGAGGCATTCTTCACTACCACACAACCATAGGAGGCACCCTGGAGCCACCAAAATCCCCAACCTGTACCTACAGAAAAAAACATCAGAGGATTACTGAGGATAAACCAAACAATATGGCTGACAGAAGGCATCCCCCCACCAAAAGCCAGTCTTTTTCAACAGAAAATTAACTTCCTTATGTGTATTTTCCCAGACTGAGCCAATGCAGGGGAACTGCAACTTTGTGTGGCATTATCTGATAGGTTAGATTTTTCCTGAGCAAGAGGTGGACAGCTTTATGCCAGGACTAGATTTATAGTCAATCTGGGTGTGTCTTGTTTTTTTTCTTCCCCTCCAAATTGCCTCAGAATTTTGCCTGGCTATTGTGCCTTGAAATGTAACCATTCAGGGCTTTAAGAACTGCACAGGATCTGGAAAGATAGTCCCATAGTTCTAGTTATGGCTCAAATCTTCTAATTTGTCTACCAGTTATTTTAATCAACCGAAGCTGGTTTGGCTTTTCTCAATGAGCCAAACAACATGAGCATTCTAAACTGAGAGCAGAAGGGCTGCTTGTCAGCATGACTCCCAATGGGATGGCTAACATGGAATACTCTGCAGTCTAGAAACCAGGACAGCATAGCTGCTGTCCCTCACACAAGCATCTCCAGCTTGGTAGGTGCGGGGAGATAAGGCAGGCATCATCTGTAAACTGGAACAAGAGGCCTGGTTAACACAGAACACACTGCTTAATATGTCCAGAGGTCCCAGCATATGATTAAGATGCTATTACTGACACACAGATTCTTCTTCCACACTGCTATTCTCAAACCAAAAGCTAACCTGGAATTCTGGCTAGGGCCAACCAGTTTTTTAAAAAAGGGGTGCTGGTCATGGGAGACATTTGCCCAAAAAAGGGAGGCAGGCAGCACACAAACTTTTGAATGTACTTTAAGTCTATGAGGTTCTGAACAAATTTCTCACATCTCCCCCACCACCCTGTGGCCTTATGCTAAACACAGCAGTAAAAGTTACTGCCCGAACTTAGATTTGAAGGGTGATCAGGGAACCTGGTTAACCTTCCTAGACAAGTACTTGAACGCAGCCTATTCGGACTGCCTCTAAACAGGCAGTTAACAGACATCACACACAGTCAGAAGAGGCAAACCACAGTGTCATAAAGATGGATGCTGCTGTCAACTACAAATCACTCTCACCTCATTGAAAGTGTTCTCAAGTAAGGAAAAGGCAGGACAAAAGTGCATAAGCCTCACCTCTTCTCAAACTGGGTCACTCAGGCTACAGGTCCTGCCTTCTGATTCCTGCCGATTAATACTTACCTTCTTCTTTCCTTACTATGACGACTATCACTGCCACTAGACTAAAAACTATATTCTTCTAAAAATGGAAGAAAGCACTACCAAACCAGTACTCCCCTTAGCTCATTATTCATACAACCTCTCCACTTAAAAAGCCCAAGGAAAAACTATCCTTGACCTGGCCCATCCCAAAACAAAGACTAGCTATTAGTCACAAATAAAGCACTATTCCCAACAGGTGCGGGTCTTCCCTCAAAGAATATCGAGCCCCTCCACACCACTACCTTTAGCAGCTCCAGAAGTAGCCTCCTTCCCAACCAAGTACCAAAAGAAATGTTACTCTAGGACAATACTGTATCAAGACTGCTCTAGCACCAGAAATATGAATCCAAGTGGTCATCAGACTTCAAAGAAGTTTTTAGGTCAGTGTATCAAAGAAAGAGCAATAAATGTATCACTAAACTCCCAAATAGGTTAATCCTCAGCATACAGACAACCTATAGATAGATACTGTGCTGCTGCCAGTAAACAATCAGAAGTCATCTGCACCGGGAGAGGGACTGGATGGCTGGAGGACAGAGGTAAGGAGAAATTCTTTTCACTTTACATCACATGTATGCACTATCTATTCAAAAAATAAATGTTTAGAAAGAAAAGTGTTTCAAAAACTCAAGAACATCAGCTCTTCTCCAAAACAGCATCTGTAAACCTGCTTTTACATCCAGCTGCTGCTGATTCAAAACTCTGATGCTGTATGGCCTGGAAGCACTGCTCTTTTCCTTTGCTGAAACATACTAAGTATCTTCCCAGCTCTCTCGCACGCACACAAAGCCCTCCAAATAATCATTTATCAGAAATGAGAAAACTGATTCTAGGAAGGCTAGCTCATTCTCCAGATGACAGCAGACGAAAAGGCTGATAGCTCAGTGAGCATCCACATGCCACCCACCCACCGTCAATGCCTCCATTTCTACCTCTGTGCCAGCCCTATGATCTAACATTTTGTGTTTGGAGGAAAGTTGATGCTGGGGCAGAGCCCAAAGAGGCTACTGTACCTTTGTGAAGGGGGAATGCTGTCCCGGGCCGGCGAATGACACCCAAACCTCTGAACTCCCAGGAGTGATTGATTAGCTCCTTAGTGTAATAGAGAACAGGAAGGCAAAAAGTACTCTAAGTCCCCGCTTTGGTTAGGGAAGGTAAGTTCTAGTTCCATCGACCCTCAAGCACTGACTGGGATAGAGACCCAGTGTGTCCCAAAAGCCCAGCTGAGGAAAGGGGTGGTTTAATCTCTGCAGAAGTATTCACACGGGCTGAGACAATTCCCTTTCTACGGGAAGGCGACGGACGATGAACGACGAAATAAAGGGGTAAGGTCCTGAGCTCCTTATCCCCTTACCCAAATAAAGATAATTATCCCGCGCTTCCTTCACCTTTAAGGATCCCTTATTTGTCCCAACCGCGAGCAAATACTAGACTGAGAGCTGGGAGCGGCCCCCGCACCCTGAGGGCACCACTGGGGGTGGAGAGAGTTAAGGGGGGGGCGCTAGAGAGGAAAGGAGGGGAGCATGGCGGGCATGAGGCAGTGAAAGCGGGGATGGCAGGGGAAACGGGGCGCGAGGGAGGAGAGAAAGAGTAAAAGGAGAAGAAATGAAGGGACACGCGCTGGGGGCGCGCGAGGCCGAAGTGAAAGACCGGGGCGCGCGCGCGGAGCGCGGGGAGGGGATGAGGTGAAGGGGGAGCGCGAGGCGGGGGCGCGCGGTGCCGGGGTGGGGGGAGGAGGACGCAAGGCGGGGGCGCGCGGGCGGGCGTCGGCTCGCGGGCGCTTCCCCTCCCCCCGCCCCTCCACCTTTCCCTTCCCCCACCTCCGCCACCACAGCCTCCTCCCAGCCTCCCTCCCTTCCTCGCTCCTCACCGCCCCCGGGCGGGCGGGCGGCCAGGCTGGCCTAGGCCAAAGCTCCTCACCTGGCGGTGGCGGTGTAACTCCCGGCTAGCTTGCCTCCTCAGGCGGCGGCGGAGGCGTCAAAAAAGGAAGAGGCGACGGCACAGTGGTTCCGGACCCCGCTGACGGGACTGGGGGCGGGGGTGGGGGAGGGGGGCGGGCCGGACCGGGGCTGGCGGGCGGAGCAGACACTGCGGTACAGACGGGGGCAGCGGCGGCGGCGGCGGCTGCACCGGCGGCGGCGGCACCACACAAACAAGGACGCTGATTGGGCAGCTGCCAAGCGCCTCGGCTCCGCCTTTCCCACACGCCACGACGCCCATTGGGCGACCTAAGCCGGCCTCCCCGCCCTCTTCTTCTTGGACATACCAATAGGAGACGGGATGCCGGGACTACACCCCACCCTTAATGACTGAGTGGCTGAAGAAGTGATGATTGGCGTAGTTAAAACCCAATCCTAAACAGAGGAGGGGGATGGTCTAGCGGGGGCGCGTTAATGGGTACCTCGGCCAGTCCCAGACACATCCGGGTCTTTGGCAGCCCATTAAGTGTCGGGGGTCAAAAAATCGCTTCAGGCTGCAACTTTACCTTAGAGACGTTTTGGTCCCCAGGCAGCCGCCGTACCCCAGTGTCCCAAAACCGAGGTTCCCCTTTGGCCAGCTCTCATTCTTCCAATTCTAAAGATGGAGACTGGCGAACGGTGCTGGGCTCTGCTTTGGGTGGTGGTTCATCGCGACAGAATCCAGGAATTTCACGATAAAAGTAGCTTTAGGCGCTCGGGCCTTACTGTATCTGGGCGTGGCCTGTCTCCGTCTGCAAAAGGCCTTGAGCTTCCTGATTTTCGCACCTCAGCGCGGACCTGTCATGACTAAACTACGACAGTAGAAAACAGGCAGCTAGTCAAAACTTCTGAGA
Source organism: Smutsia gigantea (assembly GCA_032199065.1). Taxonomy (NCBI): domain Eukaryota; kingdom Metazoa; phylum Chordata; class Mammalia; order Pholidota; family Manidae; genus Smutsia; species Smutsia gigantea. The sequence continues at coordinate 20,523 of JAVSCE010003880.1, forward strand.
AATTGCCTTGTGCAGAGCCCTAGCAGCTCCTTCTCTCAAGATCTCCTGTTCTGGTTAGGTTCACAGTGAGGGAAGCAGCCTCCCACCCGACCCACACCACCTTATCAACTCAAGGCCTAACTCCTCTTGCTTAGCCACCCTACCTCCCAGAGGCAGTTAGGCCGACCTACTCTCTTAGTGGTTTCTCGAGCACTTACAAGAACTGTTCTTGAGCACCTTGAGGATAGGGACCGAGTATCACAGAGTCCATGTGTTGAGGGAATAATAACGTTTTGGGAGACTGTGCGAGGCACCGGGACATACATGCTGTATCTTATTCTTGTACGAGCTTTACGTTTATCGTTTATTTCTCATAACTCCGTGGGATAGGTATTGTTATCACCATTTTACAGATGAGGAAACAGGTACAGATCAAGTGACTTGACTAGTTTACACATAAGCAGAGCTGAAATCTGAACCCTGTTGGTCAAGAAATAGACTCAGAGAGGTTAAGGAACTTGCAAAGGTCTAACAGCTAATTACTAAGCAGACCCAGAAATACTGGTTCCAGAAGCACTATAATGTGTTTTTCAAATCATTTAGAAGTTTTGCTGTGCAATGGAAACGAACCTGATGAAGGAGGTGGGCCACATAAATAGATGGGTAGACCCTGAACACACACACACATGCAAAAGCATGCCCCAATTCTTATTTTAAGTGGATAAAAAACCTTCTGTTTCATTCTGTTATAGTGTCCAGGTAAAGAACATGGTCTCTGGAGTCAGACTGCCTGAGTTTGGATCTTGGTGCTTCCCCTTACCAGGTGTGTGCTTTGGGTGCAAGTTACTTAACCTCTAGGCCCTTGTTTCCATACCTGTAAACTGGGAATGACTGGTAAGAGTACCTAGCTCATAGGGCAATTGTGAGGATCATAAAATAGCACATTTAAAATGTTCAGGACGATGCCAACAATGTAGTAAGTACTTGATAAACATCAACTATTAGAGTTTTCCTTGCTTTTCGAACAGTTTCACCCTCTTAGTCTAAATTAAGCTTCTGTTGGTATGCTACCTGTAATACCCAATATGTATTGCACTGAAAAGTATTTCTCTGCTAACCCCCTCATTTTAATGCTTTCATTGACTCAATTGCTTAGCACACATAATAGAGGACCTATTACATTATAAGGCACTCTTCTATGTGCTGGGGATGTAGCAGTAGACGAGAGCACTGCCTTCATGGAAGGTACAGTCTTTCCCTAACCTGCTGCTTTGTCCATTATCAGTTCAACACCTTCTCTGCTGTCTGAAGGGCCGTTCTTCAAGGGCTGCCAAGGAGACATGAGAAATACAGTGGTGGAAGATACCAGCCCAAGGAAGACACTAGTGAGGCCTGAGAATTTAAACAAATTAAAATCATGCTGTAGAGGTGGCCTTTCAATCTGGAGGGATCAACCTCCAAGGAAGACACGTAAGTGAGGCCAGCGTTGTAATGGACATGATCTTTACCGTATGCAAGCTATACCTGTTTGTTCGTTTTCTTTTTGAAGCTGACATTTATTGAGCATGCTTAGCACTTTCTATGGATTATACAATTAATCTTTAAATAACCTTCAATTTTTAGATGAGGAAACTGAGGCACAGCAGTAACTTGTCTGATATAATAAAATTAGAGGCAAGATTTAACTAAAATTTGTCATACTTGAGTACATACACTCTAAAGTCTGGGAAGATAGTTTGGGTCAGGTAATCTGGGCAGATCTTCGTCCTCCTACAGCTCCCTAGACCATAAGACAGAGAGATGTCATATGCCATTGGTGAGTACTCTGCTATTTGGAATTCCCAAATATTCTCATGGTTCAAGAATCCCATAGTTCTACCCATCTGAGTGTAGTACTCTAGAAGAAAGCCCCAAGACAAGAAACATAAGCTGAGAGGCAGGGGTGATTTATCTTTACTGTTGTGAACCGAGGGGCACTCCAGACCAGTATGATGGTATGCTCTGTTAAGGTAGGGAGTGAGCCCTAAAACGCCCTCTGTAATGCCAGACAGTTTAGCATATCGCTGGGCAGATTATCCTCAACAGAAACATTATTTCAGGAAGGCAGTTGCTCTTTTCCAGAAGGTCCCTGGAGATGACACAGGGAGAGGTTGATTCTGTGGAGTGAGGTCCAATCAGAACCTGAGATGACATAAGGGTTCCCCTCTAAAAAAGGCATCTCCTAGTCCCTGGCAAAACAGATGGCACTTCCTAAGCCTCTGTTTCCCTCCTTTAGGACCCTGGAAAAGCATCCTACCATGCTTAAACAGGATGGTCCTGTGGCTTGAAAGTCCCAGAATTCAGAAGTAGTACTTTTCTCTTCATCCACTCACCTCCACCCCCAGGAATTTGCACTGAAGGCTCAAGTAAGTTACTTCCTCCATTGACACTCCTGCTCTCCTTCCCCAAGACATTTGTTTTGTTGGTTAATTTCCTTTAGTAATTGGTTTTGCAGCTCTGTTGTTTCCTGTGTTTATTTCATTATACAGGAAAGAAAGGGAGAATGTCAAGTGGGCCAAAGGGATTAGAAAAATGATGCCTGTCTCCCCTATGCCCAACATACAGTGAGCCCCTTAATCCCTGCTCCTATCTTCCTGGGGCTGTCCTCAGGTGGAGGCCTGACTGGAAGATACTGCCTGCGGCTAGAGCAACTAAGGAGGCCTAGGACAAATGCCAGGGCTCCCAGGACACATGAGGGCAGCCAACACTAACTACTGGGGAGAGGGTTGTCATCCTTGTGGAGATACTAGAGAAGTTAGGAGGAGGACGCTGGAGGAGAGGAAAGAAGACAGAGATGAGCTCAGGGCCCCCAGAGAATGGAGCCTTTGTGTGGGGTACAGATGAGGGACAAGCGGGTGATTGTGCGGGAGGGCGGGAAGTGCCACACAGACTGGCACCACCATAGCCAGCATCAGATTCACCCCTCTCCTGCTCCGAGAACTCCCTGTGCCCCAAGGGACCAGTAGCAGACCTGGTCAGGGAAAGCAGGGTATGCCTGAAGGCTGCAAGGGATGGAATAGGGGAAAGGAGGATGTGTAACAGGGAGGAAAGAGAGAAGTACCCCTCCCCCACTATCCCAGACCCAGGGAACAGGAGGCAGAAAGAAAAAGACAGAAGCAGCGTTTATTATATTTACATCCAACAAAACTTCACAAAGAGCAATCTGTATTGCACAGTCAGGGCCCTGGCTGGGTGAGGCATTCCCCAAGATGGAGTGGACATCTCCTCACTTTTAAGGAGCTACAAACTACTGGACCTCAGTGCCCCATTTCCCTCTCTTTCCCACTGTCCATAAGAACCTCATAAGCAAGGGGGCTGTGGCTCCAGAATAAATAACATAATGAAATACAAACACTAAGGTAAAAAAGCATGAAGAGCCTTGAGTTCCTTCAGCAGGGAAAAGGGACCATCTTCAGTGGGGACTGACATCTCTCCCTCCCTTTCAGGTCAAAGGTTCAGTAGCTCTGTGTCTTTCCAGTTGTTTTTTAAAACAAAAACTTATAAAATGACCAGGGCAGTGCAGTGTGGGAACCCTGGAGGGGAGCGTCTGATATGGGATGGGGAGGAACAGAGCTGTGCGAACTCCTCCCAGGCCTCCTCCAACAGCATGAGCAGAGTGGGCAGGTTGGAGAAAGGGGATG